>JASTWQ010000932.1:0-52945 GCA_035220615.1 Leptothorax acervorum
AAAAATTGTCCGAAAGAACGAGGATGAGAAAAAATAAGAAAGAGCAAAAATAATTCTTGGTGTCCATTATCGATCTCTCCACCTCCCCTCCGAACGTCACGCGCTTCCGCTCGGCCCGTGACAAACGACATTCAACGCACGTAGCTATATATTTATATATACATCTCATTAATAGTACAGCGTAATCCGATCTCTTTATAGGAATCATTGCGACTAACCGTTTGTCTCTCGTAATTATGTCCGCCGGTGGACAGTTCGCGTATCGCGCCTCTCGGAAAACCCCGGACGTAACACTAGCTTCGATATTCAGGACGTGCTACAACATAATCTTTTAAATATTTAAGAACTCTTCACAGTTGTCTATTTATCTGATTTGTTATGCAATAGCTACATTTGACGAATACGTTCAGATTACATTAACTCAAAAAATTTGTATTCGAAACAGCGCAAAATTAACATTTTGCACTACTACCTCCTGCAGACATTTCATGGAAAAAAATGATCGCTCAGCAGCGATTAGTAAAACATCCCTAATTATCTTCGCGGAAAATTGCTTAGTATTTTCGTCGAAGGGTTAAGGGTCAGATGAAATATTCTTAACTTTCGTGAAAACAGCGTCAACTTGCGAGTAAATTTATCTTTGCGCAA
This sequence comes from Leptothorax acervorum, assembly GCA_035220615.1. Taxonomy (NCBI): domain Eukaryota; kingdom Metazoa; phylum Arthropoda; class Insecta; order Hymenoptera; family Formicidae; genus Leptothorax; species Leptothorax acervorum. The sequence goes on from JASTWQ010000932.1 coordinate 649, forward strand.
CGAGCATTCGCAAATCCGGCTGATAAGACAACCACGTAGATCACGATCCTCATCTCTCGCTCGCGATGTCAACTTCCACCGGCGAAGTTCGCGGTAGTACGTACCTGTTGGCCGGCGGATATAAATATTTAAACTTCCAGTCTATCTCAAGGATGCATCGTAATTACTATTGCCAAAATCACTCGCGCGTTTGTGGCTAAATTAACGGCTAATGTATAAGTGCAAATCGTTGCATTGTTCTCTCTTACTTTTTCTAATTAATAGCAGGTTTTTCTTAGTAGCCAGCGAGTTATTAATTATCTTTCACTCCCTTGGAAAGTTTTCCTCGACATTTTTTACAACGGCTCGATCGCGAAGAATTTAGTCAGTGGAGCGATGCGGATGCACGTGTCGGGTCACGGGGTCAATCGCGTCGCTTTGCTCTATTATTACGGCAGCCCAGTTGCGGGTTCGAGAGTTGGCAAATGGCCATTGCAGAATACGGAATAGTAATCTTAGCGATGACACGAAACGAAAGGACGATATGGGTTAACTGCGTTGTGCATTGAACATGTGAATGGCAGTATATGCGGAGAAATTGGACTTTTTTCTTAATCATCGATTATCGGGGAATATGTATTAGCTTTAAATTTAGACATTGCCGTTTTACACAGATAGACGCGAGACGGTGCAGGGAATACCTCAGTGCAGTTCTACATAAAACGCGCAAATCTATTTGAATTGTTTTCTTTGCAAGCATTTTTAATATTGAGCACGCTCGCTTCTAATAGAAATTTAATTTCAAGCTTAATTATCAAGTACGATGTTGACAATAGAAAATTTACGATAAGTAATACTCTTTTTATATATTTTTTTCAAGGACGAATTTAATTGAGTGTTTATAAATAAATGATCGAGCATTGTGAAACTTTGTCTAATCTAACTCATACCCGTTTTAGATATAAAGGGGTAAAAACATAGACTACCAAGTATAGACTACACGAATATGGCCACCAAGCCTGCTTAACGAGTCAACCGCATTAATCACATTGGACCACACACGGCGCAGAGGATTGTTAACGAGATTTCCTGCGAGAAAAACTAATTGACGTCTAGTCACGGCACGGCAAATTGCATTTTCGATATGATTCCAGCTTAGCCATTCCTGGCCTTTCTGTAGTTAGTAAAAAAATAGCACCTTTCATTATTTTGTGGCTCCGGAAACTGACCGTATATATTAACTAATGATATTAATTAATCGTTTATTTTAATTAAATGTACTTATTTTAATTTTTACGTTTCAATGAAATATTACTAGCTAATAAGATTAATTCAATTTAATTCAAAAAGTACTTTATTTCTCTTTCGAGATTAAAAGGGCGTTTTTAAGGAACGTTTCCCAAACCTTTACATACCATCTTCTTCCTCTCTTTCCATACAAAATTGGCGTTTTGTAGGGACGTACCGAACCCTTTACAAATATAATCAATCCCCTCTCAAATACCTGGCCATTGGGCGACCTTACATTCTATCCCCCTCCCGCCCTCTTAAATCCCAATACCCTTCATCCTTCTCCATCGCCAACCCTCCTTTCTCCTCCCTCTGGTTTCTCATCTTCCTCTGTATTCTTCTCCCTCATCCGGTCCTCCCACCAAGCCCCCTACTGCTCAGATACCTCTCTTCTATCTCCATCCTTCCCCTTCTTTTTGACTCTGTTCCCTGCGTACGTCCTCATTTCGCAACCTCTTCTGCTCATCCTCCCTCCTTTTGCTTCACCCAAGAAGCCTAATCAGGAAACATATACATGATAAGTAAAATATTTGCCTCCTTTCACCGATCTTACTCTTCCTCCCTCTCTCACCACCTTCATCCTGCTACCTCCTTAAATTCTCTTTCGTTCCTTCCGCCTCTCACCTCATGTAACCCCCTCCCTTCTCTTTCCCTCCTAACCTCCTTATTCATCATTCCTCCTTCCCTTTACAACATCCCCATACATTCCTCCATCCTTTCCTCCCCTCGTCCCACACTACCTCTCTGCCATTGCCCCACAACCGTTTGCTCGTTGCCACTACTGCATTTCCCTCTCTTCTTTCCTTCCTTGCCCTCTCCTCTATCCTCCACCTTAGATATCTTTCTTCACCTGTCAGTTCCTCATCCACGACCACTCCCCACCTCTTCTTCAGCTCCCAGCGCATGTTGAACAAATCCTCCTTGTCCTCTTCTTTCTCTATCTCCACCATCAAAATCTTTTTCCTTCCTTCGCTTTTTCTCTCTACTACACCTTTCACCCTCGCTCTCCTGTCCAGTGCTATCTCTGCCACCGCCTCTATAAACTCCTTTCTTTCCTCCGGTCCCGTTCCTTACACTCTACTCCACACCAGAGTTCTCTTCCTCTTCGCGGCTCTCTCTTTTTCTTCTCTTTCCTCTGTATGTGCCCTCTCTCTTTCAGCCTTTTCTCTCTCAACTCTCAATTTCTCCGCTCTTCTCCTTACCAACTCCCAGGCAATTCTTCTCTCCCTCTCACCTCCACTCCTACTCTGATCCTCTTTTTTACCGTCCTCGCTTCCCTCCTGGCCGCTTGCGCTCCGCTCTTTGTCTCCCTTCCTTACATCCATTCTCCCTTTACCATCTTTCTCGCTGTACCTCTCCACCTTTTCTACCCTCTCATCTCCTTTTCCTGCCGCGATCCTCCTTTCTACTTCCCTCTCTCTTCCTTTAACCTCTTTTCTTTCTCTACCTTCATCTTCTCTCCCTTCACCCCCTTTGTGCTCCTCCTCTGTCCAAACATCTCCTCTCTTACTTTTCCCTTCTGTCTTCATTTCTCTATTCTCTTCTTCCGTCCATGGCTTCTTTTCCTGCCCAATCTCGTTCCATCCTCTTACTTTCTCCCCCCTTTTATCTCTTCTTTCCTGTTCCGTTCTCTCCTCTTTTCTTTTAAGCCTCCTCGTCTCTTTGTTTCTCTCCTCCTCTTCACTTATTACCTCCTCCCACCAATCTCTGTTCCGTCCTTCTTCCCCCCACCCGCCTTCACTGCTCTCTACCGACTCCTCCTTCTGCGTCCTCTTCCTCACCACTCCCCTGCTGCTCTTCTCTTCTTCCGCCTTCGCTATCACTCTCTGGTTTTGCTCCTCCCTATCTCGTCTATCTTCTATCATTCTCATTTCCATCCTCTCTATCTTCGCTTTAATCTCCTTCATTTCCTGTCTAATTATCCTTCCTTCCTGCCTTACCTCCTTCATTATCTCCTGCCCTATTTCTCTCAGCTCACTCTTCATCTCCTCCATCCAGTCCGTTCCAACCTCCTTCGCATTTCTTTCGTCTCACTATCTTTCCTCAAGCGCACGTGTCACATGCGCGTTCCCAAATTCTAGTTTCGTCGGCTCGCATTGCCGCCAACCCACTAAGCGTGCGCCGCCATCTTGTCTTCCTTCCTGCTACCGAGTTGCCACTCTCACCCTTCCACGCTCGCGCACACTCAGTGCCACCGCCCGAGCTCGCCCAACCTCCTACCGCGCGTCTGCTCCGCAGGACGTCGCGCCGCCGCCGCCCGAGGAAGGACATCATCTCCAACCTCTCTACCTCTTCGCCCCCCCCCCCCCCAGACGGCCGCGTAACGCTCCGCTGCTGCCACGTCGCGGACACCCCTCTCTCTCCTCCTGCCGCCTGTCACCCCTTATGTCACTCTAACCTCTATCTCCTCTTCCTTATATTTTCCTCCATATTTCTTCTTCTATTCTGTCCTCCTTGTCTCCTCCAATTCCACATCTTTTCTGATAGCTCCTCTGTCCACTCTTCCACTTTCCTCCGGATTTCTGCCCTCCTTCTCCTTCTTCCTTCTTTTACTCCATTTCCTCCAATTTTCCTTCTCCGATACGTCCTCTCCCAACGGCCATCACCCCCTTCTCGCTAATAAGAATAATCATTATTAAGATTAGAATGCTATCTTATAAAGGTAACAAAGTAATAAATTAAGAACTTGTGATTAGAGAACAACAAGTAATATCATTTTTAAAGCAGATTTAAATAACTACATTCGGAATATATAAAACAAAGTTTTGTATAAAATTATTTTTAATTAATTTTAATTCAACGTTTAATTCAAGAAAACTAAAAGGGTACAATTAAAGGTTTATCTAGATGATAATTTTCTAAAATTTGCTGTTTCACAAAAGTCAGCCTTTCGCATGACTACAGTCTTTTTTTCCAAAATCGGTTTATCGGTTTATCGGTTATCGGTTATCGGTTTTTCGCTGATCTCGCACAACTCCTGATAACAATTTCTTCTGAGTCTCGCGTCAATATAATATTTCAAACTCATTATGTTTGATCTTGTTTGATTTTTTTTAATCTAATGAAAAAATAATTAATCCAATGAGAATCCTCATATATCAACGTGGAGATTGGCAAAATTTCCGATATGTGCACGAGCAAAGGTAAAGTGATGTTGAGAGTTTCTTTTGATCATGAAAGCATTGTCTAAGCCGGATTTCTTCCTGCAGTTGGTACGATAAAAGCGCATTACTTTGAAGTACTTCGGGCATCTGATGTTCGAAATTAGATTGAACGAAATAAAAATCAACAAAACGAGCTTGAAAAGATTTTGTTGTTGCATCGCGAAATATTGCAAAACGTATTCATCTTCTGATAAACTTAAAATAAAAAACGGCTATTGAACTCGATAATCGATAATAATGCATTTATATGTTATTAATTTAAATATTGATTTGCTTATATTGTTTTGTGTAAATTAATTGAAAGTAGATAAAGCATATTGTTGATTGTTGAAACAATTTATAACCGAATTTTCCGTCTGAGCGATTTAATGTAATAGTTAATTATTGAATCATTGATTGTAGAAAATCAGTTATTGAATTTTTAATAAAGCATTATATATGTATATTTTTAATTGTTTGAAGTTAGATGGTAATAGGCCATTTAATATTTAAAATCTTATTAATAAGACTTGTTAATTATTAACGGAAATTTATTGTGTAATTTGTTAATATATATTATTTAATATTTACGTAACATAAAAGAAAACAATTTTTAAATAATAATAAAAATTTTAAGAATACATAAGAAGAAACCATGTTTTGAGTTAATATAACACAAAATTAAAAATATAATCTAAGATATTTTAGTCCTTTGTGATTGTTATGGACTATAGAGTTTACGGAAATTTGTAGATGGTCTGCGTGGCTATAATTGTACGTTGCAATAACGTCGAGCGCAATAAATCACATTCTTCTGGCACTTGCGTGGCTTAGTTAATTTGTAACGAGTTCGCACAAGTTACACATTGATAAAGCCGACGTAAATCATCGTTGAACTGTTGTGGAGACTTCTCTTTTCATATCGTTTTCATTTTCTTTCAAGTTAATCACCTTGCTGCTTCTTTGCGCAACTCATAATGATAAACGCGTAGCGTTGGGAAGTTTTTGAAACATCTTCCCGTATCTCGTGATAGACTTCATTTTACACCGCACGACCGTCATAAAACATGCAAATGTCCTGGGAATATCTGCACCTCGGTTCGTATCGATCTTGTCGGATGAGCGTTGTTAATTCTCTTAACGTTGATGCGGACAGAGTGGTCGGGTGCACATAAATAACCAGGAACATATGACTATGACGACGTTTTATTCTAAAACTTTTTTTCGCACGCTATTGCTTTCGCTTTCAAATGCCGATCGGAACGAACTGACCTTCGGGAATCGCCCACGGACGCAAACGCGATTTTCTTACTACGGGCGGGCGCGACCGCCAACTACTCCCTCTTTCGCAACACACTCGAATGATACCGCGGATCGGTAACTCCGAGCGTACCAACGGCAGTACGATATCCCTTTATTTTTCACATCCTCCCACCTTAGATTTTCCACATAATAAGGAAAATCTAACATCACAAAATAAAAAAATGATTCTCACATATCTCAAAATAAACATAAATCACAGTTTCACATAACAAGCGTAACGGAACCATAGTCATCAGAGCTGCTATACAAAATAAGACTCCTTATCTAATAACTGGTTTTACAGTACGTCCACTACGAGTTTTTGTACGGCACAGATTCAGCTTTCTGTTCTGATCGCTTCAAAGAGGCTCAACGTCTCTGTCTCACCTTTCGAATCGCGCGCCGCGCTAACCTTTTCTTATAGAATTATGCAGTTGCTCAGCACACAACATCGAAATCGACTTCAAGAGGATACAATCTTTGTACCGACGCACTATTGAACCAGACGCAGTAACTAAACGCAACTACTCTAAATGACTCCGTCTTTTCCCGGAAAAGTCTCTATCACACGGCCTAGAGGCCAATCCAATCGCTTAGGTACAATCATTAACCTATCATACGATATCACCGATTGATAATTTACGAGTTCGGACGCTTCTTTATTAACATTATTTAAGCGCGCCTATAATACTCGGTCCAAAAACGCTTTCTCAGTTCATCTTTTAGGTGCTGTCGATACTTAAATCTACCCTTGAATTTTTCCCTATCAATACAATCGCAATCGGGTACTCCGATCTCGAGGATCTCTTGTAAGAACATATTAGGAGTGATGGGATTGAGATCTCTAGGATCTTCGGATAAATACGTCAAGGGTCGTGCGTTAATAATAGATTCGCAGTCGCATAAGACAGTTGACATCTCTTCATACTCCAAGCACGCTTTCCCCAGTATTTTACGCAAAATTCGTTTCAAGACTTGTATTAGGCGCTCCCACCAACCTCCCCACCAAGGGGCGCTTGGTGGATTAAATTTTCACACTCAATTTTCTGTACATGACAGAGTTCGGTGACTCTATTCCAGTCACCGTTGTCACTGTATACGTTACTCGGCCGACCTCTTCGGGCTACAAATCTGCGAAAAGCTTCCATAAATTTATCAGTCAACAAAAGTCACAAGCTCGAAATGCACACACGATATACTGCGCACGTAAAAATACAGATCCACGCTTTTATGCCCCCCTTCAGATACCCTGCGAAATCAATCCCCGTTACTTCAAATACCTGAGCATCTCGTACGCGGTCCATAGGCAAAGGAGCCTGCGTAGTATCTAACGGTCTAGCGCTCTGTCGTGTACAGATTACACATTTCTTTACAACAGATCTTGCAACTTTACGTCCGTGGATTATCTAGTATTCTTCCCGTAACTGACTAGGTATTGCATTGACGTTGCTATATCCCAAACGCTCATGAGTTTCAGTTATTAATAATCTAGTTATGGGATTCTCGCCTAGCAAAATCACTGGATAACGGAACGAATAAACATTTTCACGTTGCAGTATCTTAGATTTCATACGTATCAATTCATCATTAGCCATAACAGCGTTTATTGTTCTAAGTTTTACATCGTCAATTCCGTCAAATGAATCTCTCTGTGAAATTCGCGAAACTGTCTTTTCCGCATTTTTTCGTTCATTAAGAGCTAAACTCCTTCCATGTCTTTCCTCTCGGGCCATCTAACATAACTGATAAATCGATTAAGCCATGCAAACGCGCCTATCATTGTGTTGAACTTTGAAACTCTCGGAACATAAAACGGTTCAACTTTTACATCATGACTAACATTAGAAATTACCGAAATAATCTCAGTTTTATTTATCGGAGTTTTTAATACGGCGGTTTTACGGATCTCACTTTTGATCTCATCTTCTTGGTAGGTGACATTCGATATTGGCCACTCTGAAGGGTCCTTTTAAGCCAGCTTGGTCCGTCCCAACCAGTTAACCTTTATGAGAGCGCTCAATTCACATCCACGGATGGTAGATCCGCGGGATTTTGATCTCCAGGAACATGCCCTCCATGACTCAACCTTAGAGAGACCTACTTATTTCTTTACTCGATTTCCTACAAAGGGTGCACGAAGGAAAATTTCTTTGAATTCCAAAATAAGACTGTACTGGAGTCACACCAATATGTTACTTCTCTGTTCTCTGTCCTTCATCCTCAGTGAACTTAGGTAAGAGTTGGCTAATCTCGCGCCCATACAAGCGGCCAGTAACTCGAGTCTAGGAGTTGTAACTGGTGATACTGGAGCCACCCTAGCTTTAGCTGCAGCACCAAAGTAACATTTACCTGAGAGTCGTACTCTGTCCGGGCATACAACACAGCTGCATACGCTTTTTTACTTGCATCGCAAAATACATGCAAAGTAACATTAGCTCCTGGATCTGAAGAGCGAAAGGCCCATCGAGGAAAATGTAACTCACTCAGTGACGGTAGACTTTTCAGCCACCTTTTAAACTCATTTTGAATTTCCTCCTCTCAATTCCTCGCTCAATTCCTCATCCCACTTCACTTTTGAGATCCAAGTTTTCTGCAATAAAAGTTTAGGACATATCATAACAGGGCAAACCAATCCCAGAGGGTCAAAAATGCGATGAGCGAACGATAAAATCGTGCGTTTCGTAATTTTCTCATTTAATGCCGATTCAGACGGGAGGGCACCACCAGACCAACGAATCACAGCGCTTATTCCAAATCATTCCTAACACTGAAATATCATCCGCTCCCGTCATTGCACCGGTATATACTCCCACCCTCTAAGGTTAAACGCTCCCTGAAGCAGAGCGTACTCGCGTCATACATAAATCCGTCAATTTCTTCCATCGTACTTAAACTAGTCACACAGTTATCCACGTAAAAACTCCATTAATTTACGGATATTTCCGTCGCATTTACCATATTGAACTTGTGGTTTCCTCGTCTAACATTAGTTTTCTTCTCAAGTGAAAGTCAATTACTACTGCTCCGAGAAGGAAAGGGCTACATGTGCAAACCGAAAACCTACTCGAACATGTCTATAAGTAATTATTCTCCGAGCTCATCATACCATAGAAACCTGAGATATCACGATCAATTTTTTGGTTCAAACATATTTGCAAGAAAGCCTTTTCAATGTCAGCGATAATACCGAATTTTTCTTTCTAAACGCGAGAGTATGGACGAAATTAACTCAATCAAGTTAGGGCCCATTTTCTACACATTCATTTAACGATGGAGTCCTCTACCCTTGGCTGACGCATCGAATACGGCCTGAGCGGTGTGGAGCTGCCTTCCTTGAGACACTCCTCGATGTGGAAGTAGTGGCCTTTTATTTCTGTTTTCGTCGGCAGGCAACCAACTCAATGATTCCCTTCTCTCGCCAGTCTTTGAGAACTCGATCATAGTCAGCATACATTCCAGAAGCCTTGAACCCTTCGTGGCGTAACGAGTCTCTTCTCTCTCAGCAAGATCATGGTTGCTCGGCAGAGCAGGGTGCGATTCAATCCAAGGCAGACTACTTCATAACGTCCTTCGTCGTTGGTTATGACGGTCTCGACAAAACGCTCTCGAACTTGCTCATCATGGTCCTTTCGAGAGTTTTCGACAACCGGATTGTTAATGCCAATGACATCAAGCTCCATAGAATCAGATATGCAGGTCTCTCGTTGTAACATAGAAGTAGTCTGGGCTGCCAGTCCACCCTCGACGTGATTCGGAGTTTTTCCCATCAAAGTCCAACCGAGATGCGTTTCGATTGCTGTCAGACCGCATTTGAGCTGCTTGGTTCTTCCTGTCATTAATTTTCCAGCAATATCAGCTCCAATAAGGATTTTAATTGGTTGAGCATGGTTAGACTCACCTGGTCCATCTGTTAACTGGATGCCTAGCTCCTTTAACTCATTCATCCAAGGCTGCTTATCCCATAGAGGAACATCTGCACATATTTCGTCCTCGTCGTAGGCTTGGAAGTTGCAGGCATACTTTCCATCAAGACTGCTCATATGAACCAGGTATTTTCGGCGATCCTTAATTTCTGAAGACACGTTGCCGAACAGAGAGTGTTTTCAGCTTCAACATACCGATCAGCTCATATTTCATGACGCTGATGATGTCTTTACACACGTACGATTTAGTCGAACCCGAATCGAAGAACACGCGTACGACACGCTTTTCCTGTATTGTTTCTGATTATTAGCGTGTAAGGGTCTGCAGTAATCACTTCCTGCTCGTTTGTGTGACTGAGTAGCGACTTTTCGTCGTCTTTGACATCACATTCGTCTGCTATCTGTCAGACGGCGTTACACTACGGTCGCCCATAACGTCCGGGCACATAGCACAACATACGACGACTGCATAAGGCACACTTCAGATTTCCGCGACACATACGGCTTTGATGTCCGATCTTCAGGCAGTTGAAAACAGCCATTTTAGTTTGTAACACCGATTTTCCTGTCACTCAGCGTCATTTTGCGTGCTTTCTTCTCACATTTCATACTTGCATGTTCATTCTCGCAGAACACACACACAATGGGTTTGTAACCTTTCCACTCGCGTGTAAACTTAGAGCAGAAGGCGTATCTTTAGGGATTCTGAGCGTTGTTTATGTTTTGGACTGCTTCCGTTCATTCATGTCAAAACCGTTTACCGCGAATCGTTATCCCGCTCTTCATTTTCCACTTCGGATTGTAGAAATTTCATTAATTGCGTGAGTCTATCTTCTCTCGGCGGTGGCTCCTCTCTCACACGCTGTGTGCAGATGGTGTCACTTGATTCCGCTGCCATGCGCGTAACAATTCTTCGGCAACGACGATTTGTGACGAGAGGATACAACATGGCGCCGCATCGGTCCGTTGTCAACCCAAGAGATTCGAGAGCTCGAAGTTGTGACTCTATTTATCGAACAAGCTCGCTACTTTATTTTCTCGTTAGGCTTCATATGCATTTTGCAAGATCAACTTTAATAACTCACGCACAATATACTTCTACGAGCAATTTCATCCACGTCCGAATCGCTTCTTATATCGCGGCGATAGCTTTATCATAGTTTTCATCGGTAGGCGGGAAACTACCGACTAGTTCCGCCGCGCGTGAATCCGGAACCATAGCTTGTAAGAGATACTGAAATTTGGTCTCTTTGTCGATCGTAGCATTTTCATGAATCTTTTTGAACTGAGACCCAGAATCGTAACCATTCTTTAATATCTCCATCATACCTTTGAGTTCGATCTTCGGCCAGCTTGATCTGATTTGTCTGAGCGGGTACTTGTGCACGACTGCGAGCGTCTGCCTCGTCGGTAACAGACCAATGTTTGGCGGCAGCCATGACAGGCGTGCCCAGTGCGTTCATGGCGGCGAGTCTTGCTCGTAGACATTTCCTATTGGTACTCGTCGTTGGTGGCATCTTCTGTCGCAATGGCCTCGTCCGTCACATCCTCCGTCTCGTGCATGCATGTCATTAATACCCCTCGTTAGCTTCCCGTAATTTCTTGTGCCTTTCCTCCAGAACTTGCAGATACACGATTATTTCTTCTTTATTTACTGGTCTCGTACCCGTCAAAGTAGCAGCTAAATCATTCACTGCGCGTGTGAAGACAGTGCGGTTCGTCGTGCGTTTCTTTCCTGGCGGCCCTCCATCTTGAGATGCTTGTCTTTTCACTCGCGATACTCGTATCCGTCTGTAATCTCTTTTCTTCGTCCTGTCACGGGTCGCCACAGATGTTAATTTCTCTTAACGTTGATGCGGATAGAGTGATCGGGTGCACATAAATAACCAGGAACATATGACGATGACGACGTTTTTCTAAAACTTTTCTTCGCACGCGATTGCTTTCGCTCTCAAACGCCGATCGGAAAGAACTGACCTTCGGGAATCGCCCACGGACGCGAACGCGGATTTCTTACTACGGGCGGCGCGACTGCCAACTACTCTCCCTCTTTCGCAACACACTTGAATGATACCGCGGATCGGTACTCCGAGCGTACCAACGGCAGTACGATATCCTTTATTTTCATAAGCGTGAATTATTATAGGTGTGTATATTAGGCTCGAAAAATGATAAATATTCGAACGTTCTCGTTTAAAACCGGTAATCACGGCGAAAGCAGGCACGCCACGTAAAGCTTTGGAAGCATATTAAATATATTTCAAGCATCTTTAAGCGGAATAATGGGAAGAAGAGTCGTTACAACAGCGTGACAAAGGCGCCTTTGCCTTGAAAGCGCCTAGAATTAAGCAAAGAAAATACAATTTATTCTCGTTTTATGCTTGAAACGCTAACACACAACCTTCCGTAGCTTAACTTCGTCTCTCTATTATCAAAATTGAAGTACATTAAATCGCTTTTTCCTCATGATGCTTTAGATAGAAAAGAAAAAGCTCTATTGTGAACAATTTTATAGTTTACAAAGAATTTTTTTATTTAAATAAAATGGCTTGTGATTGTTTTGTTCATCATGGTAAATAGACATAATATAAAATTATTTCTTATATACACAATAAAATTTTTTGCTCAGCAACAAAATTTTATTATGCTTTATTTTACTGATAATTCGAGCTTATTTTGAAAATTGTATATATATCGATTGTTGTGTTTGATGTATATTCTATAATTCATTCTATAATGAAGGATGAAGAAGAATACTGCGCTCTTTAGACGGTTTAAGAATGCCCGATTGATTCCCTCGGGGCACGCATTACTTATACATATTATAGAATTTAAATCATATTTATTCCCGTTTATTATCATCCATGTTATACATTCATAATCTTTAAAAAGTCATGAGGCAAAAGGTTTCGTAAACCGTAATTACTCATTACATACAATTTTGAAACAGTAGTGCCAACAGAAATATCATGTGTAAACCTTGGTTACACAGAAATCTATAGCATAGTTGCAGTTGGTGTTTTAAGCTTAGTGTAAACAAAGGATTTACTCGTGATTTACATATCTTACTGTTTTCTTTAATTTGTAAGTGTTTAGCTTCAAATCGTGTACATGTCATGTTTCTTAAAGGTCCATATGTGCGCATAATTCTTGGGTAATGCAGTAAATTATGGTGTTTGTATTTTAATGAATTAGGAAATAATTTTCCGTGTAAAGAAGATATTCAAAACAACACTTCCAATAAATCAACAGTTTGTCTATTTACGGCATGTAAGAAAACAATACATACGATCTGTCAAATTAAGTATAATTCCCAGATAACGTTATTGACTGGAATAATATCTCCAATATTAAACAAAGATTTAGAACAAGGTATTTCATTTCGGAAGATGAAATAAAATACTCTTTTCTATTAAATTTTGCGTTATTACAGGAATATTTTACCGAAAGAGGTTTTCTTAAAATATCGAAATCTTTCATTGAAAACTTTTAGCGTAAATAGTTGATTCGTTACGATAAAATTCTTTAATATTTTCCTCATATCATAACGACATACACCCTCTACGAGATCGTGCATGGGATCAACAGAAAAGTTGTCTTCAACATGGAAACTGGGATACTATTAAAAATGCACTCTTCGTCTATTTCAAAAATCTTTTCTTTACCGTGATCTGTATAATTTGTAACTGTTCGTATTAAGTCCACGTTTTCTCGCACCTGTTTCTGAATATCTTGTTTAGCAATAAGACAATTCTGCAACAATATGTCGAATTAAACTTCTAGAAAATTCTAACATGTATTCAACCCTAAATTATCTCCTGCAATAACGCACAATTTAAAAAATACCGTTTTTACTTTACCGTTAATTTTAATCTGTATACCATTTACTTCCAAATCTGTTATAACTTCAATACTTTGTTAAATTTTTTTTTATTTCCTAAATGCTTGTTGATCAACGGAATTATGGAGTTGAAGTAGAAAATGTTTTCTAGTCTGCTGGAATACTCTTCAGGAATACATGGAATTGTACAATAAACGGCGCCGAGCTTATGGATACTTTATGTGAACCTAGAGGATTATTAATTTCAATATCGTCTGAAAATAAAATTAATGGCAATACAATTTATTGTTCGAATTTTTTACAGTAGACTTCCAGAATGAACTTTGAGTCATTGAAGTGATAATATTATTATCGTTTTTACATCTTTCAATGTAGGCAGTTATAGTGGAGAAACGTTAGGAAGTTCAAGAATTTTATTAATACTTTTTCAATGGTATAATACTAATATTTTTGTGACATGTTGTAACGATGCGTTATAATGTAAACAATTTTTTTATTTTGTTAATTGGACCAAATATAATGGATGTATCTATTGTTATAAGTCTATTGTTATATAGTCGACGGAATTATTAAGCAAGCAATACTCTTTAAATATTTAAAGGTAGAATATTCAGTTTTAAAATTATCAAACGCGGTTTCTATTATCTGCAATATATCCTGCAAACCGTCATATTGTTATATTTGATCTTCAACATTGGTAGCAAACAACTATTATAAAATGATGACATAGTTTGAATAATATCGTTAGTAACAGTACGGTTCAATGTTCTGTAAGCATAAAGTGTTCGCTACCAACAAGAATAGCAGCTGTATTAATTTCCTCTTGTACTTTTACTATATCCATGTTATTGCCTTTGTTACAAGTACTTGACATAATGTCAATAATACTGATACGTTCTTGGGCCAAATAATCATGAACCGAGTTTATAGTAAGTTGAGAAATAACTTCTTTGTTGTTCCGCATTTTTTGCCGTACTAATGCGTTGCAAATGCCTCGAATTATTGATATGATTGGACAGAATATGTCTTTTTAAAACAGTATACGTTATTGTAAACTTGTGAACAATTTTCGAAATTGCATTTAATGGTACTGTGCATAAACGGCTTATGTTGTAATTTTATATGATTCATTAAATAACTCATGGATAATAACAAGCGGGAACAAAAGAAACAACGCAACATTTTTACATGTAAAAAGAGTAGATAACACAACAAAAGTTATGAAGTTAGGTAGTTTCTTGCACTCTCTAAATTACTGGGAATAAAACTATAAAAAAATAATGGCCAGCTAGTCGAATCTCATTGATTCTTCAGTGTTGAAACGTAAAATTTAAACTCTAAATCGTTATAGAGTGAAACATATAATACATATACCAATGTTAAAATTTTGTAACAGTAAAAAATTTAGTCAGTTTTTATTCCCTGAAATTTATTCAGTAGAGTCAGTCGTGCTTGTACACAACTGATTTTTTCATGTAAAATCTTTATAATGTGTTCCGTACTAGGAATTATTATGTCCCACTTGATTACAAAATTATATAGACATTTTTGTATTATGAACCACAAATGTTCACTTGCCGTAAGGTACTGCAGCTGAAGCACGTGAAAAACAAACGTCGATGGCTTCTAGGGTGGAAGAAGTGTTGTATAAAACATCGTCGATGCAGACGTAAGAAGTGCTGATTTCGTGCAGTGTGGGTCCAACAACGATCACGTACGGCTGAATAGTCGGTTTCAATTCCTTACACTTTTTAAGGTAATCTTCCCTAAGTTTAGTCACATCACCAGGAATCTGAAAAGTACAATGTATAACTATACACAAACCGAATACAAAAGATGCTAAAATGTTTAGTACAAGAGTAAATTTCTGAACATTCTTAGGTACAATATAGCATATAAAATACAACATATAGAGCCATAATTACACTCCCGTCAATAAGTTCAAGTCGAAATATATGTTCGCGCGCGCGCGTGTGTGTTTGTGTGTGTGCGAGACAAAGACAGACTAAACTTGAGAAATGAGGAACGACTATGAATACGGGCCTTAGCCTGATAATTCATATGGTCAATCGGGAATCGGAACGTGGTCAAACGGAACGCTCCCATGAAATATCAGGCTAAGAGAAATGCGCCAATGATTATGGGTGCGTTCCACTTAACGACCGCAACGCCCGCGGTATCATTTCAGCTTTGTTCGTCTGAAGTTACATAAAAACAGACAATGCTCGCGGGCGTTGCGGCCGTTAAGTGGAACGCACCCATGATCATTGGCGCATCTCTCTTAGCCTGATATTTCATGGGAGCGTTCCGTTTGACCACGTCCCGATTCCCGATTGACCACATGAAATATCAGGCTAAGGCCCCTAAGAGCACAAAGTCGACTTTAAGTCGACTCGAAGTCGACTCTCACCGAAAGTGACTTGGCAGCAAAGTCGACTTTTTTAAGGACAAAAGTCGACTTAAAGTCGACTTTAAGTCGGCGAATGTCTCAAAATCCGCCGATTAAAAGTCGACTTCCCGTCATGACGAAAAGCCGACTTTCCGTCAACTTTAAAGGTCAGGTTACAGTCAATTTTCTACGCAGTTCAAAAGCGGGAATTTTGAATGGGAATTATATATAATTCACGAGAACTCCTTCATGATCTGATGAATTTTTATATGGATGAGAATGTAGTTGATAAAAAATTGTGCGTTAGTTTCCTTGAAGAGATAGGTATTGATGGAGGCGGTCTTACTAAAGAAATGTTTAATTTCTTTTTTATTAAATGTGAAGGAATATTTTTTCAAGGTGAAGATTGGCCTAGTCCCGTATTTGGAATTAAACAGATTAAATGAACTAGACAAGTTTGTTATAATTGGACGTATCTTGCGGCATATGTTACTTTTAAAAAATCAAATACCTATAAAATTATCAAGAATTACGTTAATGTTAATTGCAAATCCTGAAAAGCATATTGAATCTGACGTCTTATTGCAAGAACTATTGCGCTACGTAAATCCATATTTACGGAAAATTTTGAAAAAGGCTCAGAAGGATTTCTTGTCTCTAACGGAAAAAGAAAATGAGGTTATCCAGGACTTCTTTCAAGCACATCGGTTTTTTGCAAAACCAAATTCCGATACGTTGTCAGACCAATTAAATATTATAGCTACAGAAATTTTAGTGGAAAAACCCAAAAGACTGATTGCGAAAATTCGGCATGGTGTATCACCAGAAAAACATGCTGATTTCTGGAAAAATTGTGATTTTAATGTTCTTCTAGATATGCAAACACCTACTGCTACAAAAGTTGTGAATTGTTTAGTGACTGATCCTCACCTAACAAACGAAGAAAGTGATGTATTGCATTATTTTACTATGTATATTCAATATATTGACAGAGATAAGTTAACAAATTTACTATTTTTAGTTACTGGATATTTCCTAATGCCCGATAGTATTAATGTAAAATTTAATGAGACATTGGGTTTGAGCCAAAGACCAATATTTACTACATGTACTGATACTATAACTTTACCGAAAACGTACGCACATTATGATGACTTAAAAAATGATTTAAATATGTGTTTAAATGCAGATGAAGCCAAAGAGTACACCAATTTTTTAGATACACAAATGTTATTTATTAATTATTTATAGATTTAAATCTAAATAACATGTTGTATTAAGATGGATTAATTTATCTATTTTGTTAATTGCAATTTTTTGATTGTATCCAATAAGTTTTACATGATAAATTGACATAAATTGTTGATACTATTGATTTTAATTTGAAATTACGATTTGAGCATATAGCTAATTGATAAGGTTTTCGGTTCTTTATTGCAATTTTTGTGCAATTTATTTTTTTCTTTATATTATTCTATAATATCAATATAACCGATATGCGTTAGTTTCATATACTACCAATGAGTTTTACATGCACGATAAATTTACATAAATTGTTAAGGTACTATTGATTTTAATTTAAAATTACAATTCGAGCATATAGCTGATTGATAAGGTTTTCGGTTCTGTGTATTGCAATTTTTGTGCAATTTATTTTTATCTTTGTGTTATTCTATAATATCAATATATAACCGATATAGCGTTAGTTTTACACTAAAGATTTTAAGAAACCGCATTTTATACATTATTTAATCTTTTCTATTGGAGCGTTTAAATCAGATAGTCCTAATAATTATAGTAACTTGATGTAGATGAAAATTAAACATGTTTTTTTTTTGTAAAACAAAGGTATTGTACTTAATGTTAAATAAATTAATAAATTTTAACTTTATATATGGAAATGGATTAGGTTTTTCATTGAAAGGTTAGCTTGTGAAACTCTCTAAAAACTTGATTGAAAACACTTTGAAACCGCCGGACAGACCTCATATAGCGTTTTTAATGTTATTCAAATTTATAATTTCGACAATATACTTGGTGAGCTAAAACTCATATCTCTCTTTTCTCTTACAATACAAAAAGAAAAAAAAAAAATTATAGCAAGTATACATATTTATTGAGACTCAGGGGTTGTCGTGTATAATATTCTACTTTTTAAATTAACAAATTTTTATAAATAATGAGTAACAGTTATAACCTTTTAAACATTGTCCATGGTCGTATTTGTCTTTTTGAAGGTCACTTGCAAATATGTCCTGGAGTTTGGACGTAACACCACATTATTCAAGCAGATATATTAATCTCTTATGGACGCGTGTCAGGGTATTTTCTACACATTTGCCATTTGTTTCGACTATTATTTATAATTTTATAAATAATAATAGTAATATGAATTGTTTATTTGTATCATTGTTTATTTATTTATATTGAATTACAAACAGTACTTATTCTTAGTTATTTAAGGCTTCCGCGGTGTAAAGAAATGTTCAGTTTGACTTCTGGGATGGTGCGTCCTTCGTGAATTTCAAAATACATACTGTCGTACATAAATAAGCATATATTTTAAGTATAAAAATGTCAGATGAGAGGGAAATATCGGACCGTTTATTAATTAGAATAGCAGCTAGCGCGTCAAATGAATCAACACAAGAAGCACAAAACTTTTTATCCTTGCTAGCGATTACTAGAAGACATTTTAGAAGGAATGATATTACACCTAGTCCACGTAAAGGGCGGAAGAAAAAGAAGTCCTTTAAGAAATAAGTAGTTCTGATGAAACTGGCACACGCCGATTTTTTTCCATCTAACGTAGAGTTAAAATTCTTAAAACAGAGGATTAGATATATATAAAGTTTTGTTAGAAGTATTTTTATTGGCCTATTTCTTTGTACGATTCTAATTGGTTAATACTTCTATGTTACTTTTCTAGTAAGATAATGTCCCTAGTTTATATGCACTCTATGCACTTTTTACAGATGATACACATCTTAACTTTATATAAGTTCAGTTCGTTTCCGCCTTGCCTTGCCGCAAGCCGCTTGTATCTGTGTTTTCCTAAATATTGTTGCGCCCGAGCTAAGACGCCCGTTACATCGCCGCGAGTTGCGAAGCGTCTCTGACGACCAGCTGTTATGGATTTATTGATTGACGACGGTTTGTTGTTGTTTCTGAGTCTCCGTCTCCGAACAGACGTGTCAGCTCGAATCTCTGTATAACTGGTGTCTCCAAATAAACGAGTTACAGTTCCTTAAATTGTGTCGCCTCTTTTCCGCGTGTGCCGGTTGCGCGAGTGTGAGTGAGTGAGAACGGTGAGACGCGTACGCGGACTCGGCGAGCGCAACAATATACTCAGTATATCAGTAAATTTGTGTAATTTACTCAATAGGTTATGGGCCCAGAGCTTGCCCTACTGCGTGTACAGTCGCGGTCAGAGTACACCGAAAAAAAAATTTACTTGATTTAAGTAAATATATTATCTTGAAATTCATTTACTTAAATTAAATAATTATTTATTAAAATCTAACAAATGTTTTTACTTCCAAGAAAATATTTATTTGCGTAAAAGTAATTCATGTCCTTAATAAATATTTACTCACATGAAGAAAACGTTATTTTAAATCAAATAATATTTTCTTAAAACTGTGAAATAATTTTCTTGCATGTAATAAATACATTTACTTTAAAGTAGTAGCCAATTTAAAATAAATATTTGTTTAATTTCAGTTTTTAAATTACTTGAATAAAAAAATATTTATTTAATTCAAGAACACCAATGTAGTAATACTGGGATACTCAAAGCAAACAAATATTTACTTTCAATAACGAAATATATATTCCGTTTTTAATAAATATTTCTTTGACTCAAGCAATTCATCTACGAAAATATCTGTACATAATTAAATATTTAAGGCATATATATTTACTTGATGAAAATAAATATTATTTTGAATAAATAAAATGAAAACTTTGGTTTTTGAAAAATTTAACTACAAAATCATTTACTTGATCTGAGAGAATGTTAACTTGAATCAAAGCGTTGGTGTTTGAAAACGAAGAATATATTTCTTTATAGTTGGTAAATAATTATGTACTTGAATCAAAGATACCATTACTTTGGAATTAGAAAATATTCACTTTTATCCAGTAAATAAATTACTTAGTATCGATAAATATGTTTAACAAATATTTACTTAAATGACAGAAATCATTAGCTTGGTATCAGAAAATATTTACTTCAAACCAAAAAATACATTACTTAATATCGATAAATATGTTTAACAAATATTTACTTAAATGACAGAAATCATTAGCTTGGTATCAGAAAATATTTACTTCAAACCAAAAAATACATTACTTAATATCGATAAATATGTTTAACAAATATTTACTTAAATGACAGAAATCATTAGCTTGGTATCAGAAAATATTTACTTCAAACCAAAAAATACATTACTTAATATCGATAAATATGTTTAACAAATATTTACTTAAATGACAGAAATCATTAGCTTGGTATCAGAAAATATTTACTTCAAACCAAAAAATACATTACTTTAATATCGATAAATATGTTTAACAAATATTTACTTAAATGACAGAAATCATTAGCTTGGTATCAGAAAATATTTACTTCAAACCAGAAAATACATTACTTTAATATCGATAAATATGTTTAACAAATATTTATTTAAATGACATAAATCATTAGCTTGTGATCAGTAAACAAATATTTAATGATCACAGAAACCATTCGTTCGAAATTAAAAAATATTTACTTAATCTAAGATAATTTTTGCTTAAATCAAAGTGTTAGCATTTTAAAATTATCAATATACTATCACCGGAAGCAATTCAATGCACGTGCATTTGATATTTTTAATCAAAAACGTTGTGCTCGAAAGAAAGAAAACGTGCACGCCCGTTTACAATGTGTTTCGAGACGGTGGTTTTATATTCTTTATCACTATCTCTCTACTTTTTCAGTAGTGTAGGCGAAAGATCTCGAAGGCACGACGCGAGCCGAACAGTCGAAAATGGATGGCGTGCGCGTCGGTCTCTCGATCCTCCGATTGGCCGATGTTCGAAAGTAGCGCCACGGAGATGGCGCGGAAAAGTGTATGTGTGCGTGAGATGATGCAAGCGGCAGTGAGCGGCAGTCAGTTGTTACAAGCCTCAGAGATATACGTGTGGGTTTGTACGTGTGAGTGAAGGACGGCTCGCGAGTGTGGTCGCATACGTTGATTAGCATACGCGCTCGTGTAAAGGAAACAGTTGTGAACTAATTGTATTGTCTGCCTTCTGCATCTGACTCTTAAACCACGGATCTCCATCGCCAAGGCTCGTAGCGGTAAAAGCCAGTCTTTCAGCAGGTCTTACACTATATTGGGTCTCACACGGTTGCGCCTCGTAAATGCGCAGCGTCAGAAAGACCGCGAGCCAGCAGATCCGGAGCCCGCATTTTCTCGCATAACGCCTGCAGATTCCATTTTTGTTCGACATTATATTGTTGTGTATTGTGTGTTGGAGGAAGAAATTTTTTCATCATGGCTGATGAGACTACGAAGACTTTATTACACGATCTACAACTTGCTCACTTGGTGGAAACTTTTGAAAGTAAGTGTTGTTTTGTATTATATTTAGATCAGAGCTCGGCAAAAAATTGTTTTGATGACTGAAGCTAGCGGTCGATTAGTCAAAATAGAATGTAAGTAAAAGAATTCCTATATGCTCGAAATAAAAATGCCTGTATACGAGTATTATTGTAGAATTTTTACCGATGTACAATGTTTTTTCATTTAGTTTTTATTGGATTAAATAATTGTTACGACGAATCGGCCGCTAACTTGAAAGTTATTGTAATTTATTGAAAAATATGTATCATTGTGAATGTTTAGTTATTCTGAAAATAAATTAATTAATAATTTTCATTTATTTACAGAACTAATCTCTGCATCGCAATGAAATTTTATATAAATCACCTTGAATACTTGAAGTACTTAAATAAAAAAATTTACATTTTTATTATTATTTCTTAATTATATTTTTATTAAAATACATGTCTATTTCTTATTGAAATAATTTTTATCCAAGTAGAAAATTGCCACTAAAACTATTATAACAAAAGTTTAAAAACGTTCAAACTTAAGATTTATTTAAATAAAGTAACTTTTTCTGCATACTATCCAAATTTAAAAATAATATTTATAACTTCTGCATTTCAGAAAATAAAATCAGCATGGATGTATTAGAAATAATGTCTGAAGCATTGATAGGTGATCTTATACCTATTATTGGTGACAGAGCCAAATTCCTTAACTATTGGCGTAAACATTTTGGCAAAGATGAATGTGATAAAAGTAATGATTATCATGCAAATAATAAAAACGTAAGCTACAGTTTTAAAGAATGATTTTTTAACCTACATTACGGGGTAAAGTGAATAATTTGTAATTTTTGCACATAATTTTTTTTTAATCCTTCTTATGTGATAATACAATTATCAATTATTTAAAAGTATTGTAAAGGTATACTAAATACATAAGAAATAGCTAAAAGTTATGTTCTTTTAAAAGCTATGCAGTAAACGAAAATTTTTTATTTGAAATTTGTATAATAACGCAATACATTTGAACTACATTAACTACATACTATTTTCCCTTTAACCCGTTCTTCCCTATGTGTAAAAATCATTGGCATTAAAATACTAAATTTCTTTTGAAAATTTTGTATGTATAGAAAAGAGATGATGATTCTATGGCCAATAGTTCAATGAAATCAGCTAAAAGACTAAAAGATAAAGAAAATTCGTCAAGTTCTGTCAATGTTTCATATAATAATATTTATGCTAAACAATCACTGAAACCTCTGAAGGACCTGCTCATGGAATCTATGATAGGAAAAGAAATTTTAGCCTCGTTTGAACAGAACAACTGTGTGCATGATAAACATAGGAATAAGCTGTGT
The DNA here is from genome assembly GCA_035220615.1 of Leptothorax acervorum. Lineage (NCBI taxonomy): Eukaryota > Metazoa > Arthropoda > Insecta > Hymenoptera > Formicidae > Leptothorax > Leptothorax acervorum. The sequence continues at coordinate 23,479 of JASTWQ010000932.1, forward strand.
CACATAATCATAACAGATTTAGAAAATCGATCAATAAGGTAAAATGTTTGAAAAAATATGTACTAAATTAAGGTGAAGCTCTACTGATTTTTGGCCAAAAATCAATTTCTTTTATCGCATTTCTTAAATATTTAGAATTGAAGGCACATTTTAAGACCCATAGAATTTCTCAAAATTGATGAGGTTACAGTCATTCAAACAAAGTTTTTGGACAATTTTACAACTTTTTAACTCAAATTTTTTTATTTCTCGAGAACAAAATAATTACTTGAGAATTATAAATCTAGCAAAATTTTTATTTATATGAAAAAATAAAAAAATTCTTGATACTGACACTCAATAGGTTTAAAGCATTGGTCATATTCAGCTCTTTTTTACAACAAAAAAATGAACTTATATTATAACTTGAAAATTATTAGACAAATTGTACCACAATTAAACAATTTTAAATTGTTTAATAGAGCTTCACTTCAAGGCAAATTTTTTGATAGGTCACACATATGTATTTTATTTTCACTTTTGTTTGTAGCTTAAATAATGCGCTAGCAGACACGATCGTTACAATGATTATTAATACCTTCCCATCAGAAGCAGCAAATACGTACTACATACCACCAATTGTAAAAAAAGATTCTTATAGTAATAAATCCATACCTGCTCGTGGAAAATTGATGAGTATGTGGCGGAACCGTCAATGCCAATATAAAAAATTGCAAGTGAAAGTAACCAATGAGGCGAAAGCTGCAAATGATCGAAGCACTGAGCCCGGTAAGGTAATTTTTTGTATAAACAAATATAGGAATAGCCTGGGTTAAAGAGGCCTTTGAGTTAAAATAAAACTGTTTTTCATTTTCAACAAATATTTTTAAGAAGCAAAAAGGTGCATTATATCCTCGTAGAAATTGGTTTATACCATTCTGTTTTATATTATTTTTAATTATATTCTAATCAATAATTTTTTTTCAAAAAGTTTTAACTAGAGAAAGGAAGAGAGAGAGAGAGAGAGAGAGAGAGAAAGATAATATTAAATAAAAAACTTAATGAGTACTTTCTTAAAAATAAGAAAAAAATTTCAGTTTATATTCACTAAAAATTATAAGCTGTAAAAATTATTTTGTTTAACAGTCAGCTTGTTTTGGCCTTGTATATTGAAAACTTCCATTATCATTTTTTTTAAATAATAAAATTTTTATACATATTACATCGTACAGAGACCATACAAGATGATGTGAAAGATGCCCTGGACTGGTTAGAAAAGAATCAAGCTCCTTGGGATCTAGTTTTAGAGCATTGGAAAAATACTTCTGCTTATCGAACCAAAGCATTAAAACAATCAACAGACAAAAATTTGGTGGATATATTTGAAACATGGAAGCTGTATAAGCACCCTAGTGGACATGAATTAATTGATGCTGATTTTCAATGCTTAAACTTATCTAAAGTGAATTTGGATAAAGATATTTGGTTAAAATTTGTAAATACTTTGCAGCAGCATACCTCTATTAGCTCCAAAGATGAAACAGCAAAAGTTCTTATAGAAAAAATGAAATCTAAAGATGTTCCAGATGGTAAATACATAAAATTTATGTATAAAAATATATCGAACTACCTAATTTTTAATTAGTTTTTAAGTTATTGATTTATATTATAGATTCCATGATAGCCATGAGTCTTAGTTTACTTCCTCACTTGTTTCCACCAAGACAAATGAAAAGGATAAAAAACAAGAGCTTCAAGCCATCTGTCGGACTCGCAAAAGATAGTTTCTTAAAATTTGCTAATGTTAGTATGCATCTATTTATAACAAATTTTTTAAATGTAATTGGAACTTTTTGGTTCAATAATATTGAGGATTGAGATTTAGAAATATTTCTAAGTATAAATTTATTTAAATTATGTATGCAACTAAGTGAATTATTAAACATTCATTTCAATGCATATTTTTCTATAAAATTATCTTTTTTATGTATATACAAATTTACACGTATTTATACATTTTTTACAAATTCCTGGAGACATGGTGAGACTCAGGCAAGAAACAAAATCGAGGGCTGCAGATCTTAAACTTTCAATCCAGCCTTTCTTGATCATTGTAGGATCTATTGAAGATGTACAAGACGTTTATGTCTGTATTGACAACGAGTTGTACAAAGTTCAAGGAGTTCTACAAGGCTTAGATATCTGTTTTAAGACTTTTCATGTGTTCAACCTCGAGTATCCTGTGGCCAGTGAGCATTTATGGATATTAATTCAAAAAGGAATCTACAATATCAATTTACCCTACGATGCGCATATTACATCCATTGAACATGTGCTAAAGCAGCTGACTGAGAGGAATACTGCAGAGGAGCAAGCGTCAGATCGGAACAAGTAAAAGTAACATACATTTCAATCTCAAAACAAGAGCGAATATAAAGAAAATCTTGTCTTGTTTCTCCTGCGTATTGTAACTAGTGTTTTCAGTTTTTCGTTAACTAGGACACATTTTTTATTCTTATCATTATTTCTTGTTCGTCACATTCGACACATATATAAGTTATTTAACAAATTTTGAAAAAAGATAATATCTTACATTTTTAATTAGCGTTAATATAAAAAAAGATAATATTATCTTGTTTTTTGTTCGAATATTTAGTCTCATGATTAGATTGATTACTTATTAAAACTGCGTTTTTGGATTCTTATTTGCCAAATTTTATTTTATTTCTGTCATAATTATTTTGTGTTCATCAAATTTGACACATTTATGAGTCATTACCGATTATTATTTAAAAATAATCTAATGCACTAGATTTTAAGCTTGCGTTAATTAAAAAAAGATACTATATAATTTTTTCTACATCAGCCATTTAATTTTATTATACATCGATAATTCATGTAACTACTGGTATTGAAAAATAAGTTAGTACGTTACATTTTAAGTTTGCGTTAATATAAAAAAAATGTTCTCATGCTTTTTCTGCGCCCATTCATTCTTATCATTAGAGTCTTTGATGAGCCACGTAAAATTAAAACATAAAGCACTAATGAATTATGAGGTGCAATGCAATTTTGCAGATTGCTTTTACAAATACACTTGTATTCATTCATTAGTAAGACATATAAAAAATAAACATTGTGTGCAAAAATTATCCGAAGAAACATTACATTGTGAAATAGTTGAAGTACCAAGTAACTTGAATAATGATATTGTAGATTTAACTAAAGAAACAAATGCAGTACTACAACATTTAAATATTCCGACTGAATCATTGAAAGACAAAGATGTACCGGAAGCTTTATGCAATAACGAAGAACTCACTATTGATACTTTTAAAAGTAAAGTTTTCAATTTTGCTCTTTGCTTGGTTACGCAGCTGTATGCCTACCCAGATAGCACTGGATGTCCCGAGGACGTCCGTTTTAAGTTCAATTTATGTCCGCACGTCCATGGACATAAAATGGACATTCAAGGGATGTCCGTTGTTGGTAATGAAACGGATGTCCTATTTAAAACATCTTGTGGATGTCCAATTTATGTTCACACTTGGATCTTATTTTTATGACTTTTAATAATTTATTGTTTTTAATATACATACATACATACATATATATATATATATTGTTTAATGTCACTATATAGTATAGACTATAGTATAGATATTGTAATAAACTGTTTAGTTACCAAAGCTTGTAGCATCCAATTAATAAAATATTGGTTAACATCAAAAGATCATATTTTTTTATGAACTATTGTATATTCAACACAGCGATAAAAAACACAATTATTTGATTTTTGTTTACAGTCATTTATTATCCTGTATTTTATGAAAAATATTTTTTGTAATAGCCTAGGATTTTTAGGAAAATAATTCCAACAAGAAATATTTTTTATAAAGTACAGATAAATGACTAAACAAAAATCAAATAAATATGTTTTTTAAATACTTTTAATTAAAAACGAAAAACAGAGAGAACTTGAATCGCCAGTGAACAATTAACAATTAGCAAAGATATTATGATCGACCCAACTGGCAAATTTTATTGATCAAAAAATATTAATTAATATTTGTGAGTGGTTTCTATACGCTTGAAAAGGACCAAAATCTGCGGTCGAAATGTAGCGTTTTTTGATCAATAAAATTTGCCAGTTGGGTCGATCATAATATCTTTGCTAATTGTTAATTGTTCACTGGCGGTTCAAGTTCTCTGTTTTTCGTTTTAATTAAAAGTATTTAAAAACATAATTAAAATACAATTAAAAACGATGTCCAAAATAGGTCCAAAAGCAATCCATTATTGTTTATTGTAGAAGTTGTACATGTTTATAAAAACAATATATATCAGCCGATTTGATCAAATTGTTTTGGCATCAAGAGTTGCTTCTTCCTATGTTACCTGTGTTCAAAACTGTAAAAATTTTGTCTAAAATTAAGAGACTATCACCATATAAGAGCATGCAGACAGTCAGCGATTCGATATCGATCGACATCGATTCGATGACTATTTGCATATTTTTATATGGTGAAAATTTTTAGTTTTAAACACAGGTTATAAAAAGCAACTTTTAATGCCAAAACGATTTGATCGAAATCGGGTAATTTCCGATGTTAATTTCGATGTCGATAAGTCATCGATTCGATATCGAATCGATGACCGACATCAATTTTGTAAGAAATATATATATACATGTATATGAAGCCGACCCTATTAAAAGGGTAATAATAATATAGCTGACACCTTCCGTACGTCTGCTAACAATAAGTGTAACATATGTAGACAATACGAAACGTCTTCATCAATCAATGTTGTAGCACAGTGCGGAAGGTGACTGACTCAAGATCCAGGGGTTCCAGGTTCAAATCCAGCGGTGGACGTAAGCAAATTTTCTAAGTACAATATAAATTTATTTAGTTAAGCTTGGACGTAATCAAGATTTTCAGCAATAAAATAATGGTTTACGAGAAGTAAATTTTATATTTTATTTTGCAACGTATTTTGAAACGTCCATGGGACGTACATATTTGGACAATCTGCGGACGTACAGAGTAGTGACAAATGGACGTCCATGGGACGTACATAGAACGTCCGACTGACCTTATTTGGGCTTTGTTTGGACGTCCGAATGTCCAAAAGCGGATGTCCACTGAACATACACTGGACGTCCTTGTGCTATCTGGGTATGGAAGTTTAAATAGAAAAGTAATTCATAAAATTATCATTGATATATGTACAACGTACATTAATAATTGTTTAGATTTTTTAAAATGTAAATTTCAAAATAATATTGAATTACATAATATGCTAGACGTAATGAAAAATGGTTTTAACACATTTAGAACAGAACATTTGACGTTAAAATTTTGAGTGAAATAAATTATTATTTTCCGCCGAAAAAAATCGTTGTTAAATCATTTTTAAAATATGGCAAATTAAAAAGTAGAAGACGTTTCGTAATCAGTAAAAGTACATTGACTATAATACCTATAAAATTGATGTTAAAAAATTTTTTAGAAATGCCAATGGTTTTTTCTGTAATAATGAAGCATATAGAAAAATGTAATAAAAGTATGCTCATTAATTCGGTAATGAAAGGTGATTTTTGGAACACGAACGTAACTAATCAAGGTAAAAAAATTATTTTTCCTATAGTTTTGTATTTTGATGATATCGAAATAAATAATCCTTTAGGGACGCATAGAACCATCAACAAAATTGGAGCAGTGTACTGCTCTATTCCAATTTTGCCCCCGGAATATGTTAGTAAATTGGAAAATATTTTTTTATGGCAGTTACATAACTCTCAGGATCACAACACTGTAGGGAATAAACAAATTTTTAATTTCATCATAGAGGAGATCATTGATCTTCAAAATAATGGAATTATTATTAACATTGATGGAGAGGAAAAGAACATTTTTTTTGTTTTAACTTACATAGTAGGTGACAACTTAGGACTAAATACAATTCTTGGTTTCTCAAAAAGTTTTAATTCCTCATATTGTTGTCGAGTTTGTACAGTTTCTAAAGATGCATTACAAAAACAAAAAAAAGAAAAACCAGAAATGTTAAGAACAAGAGCAAACTACTCTACACATTGTAGTGAAAAAACTTTCGGAGTTAGAGAAAATTGCGTATTTCATGTAATATCAAATTATCACGTAACTCAAAATTTTTCAGTGGACCCAATGCACGATTTATTTGAAGGGATATTGAGATCCGATTTGGCTAAAATTTTGAATAATTTTATTAATACAGAGAACTTTTTTACTTTAGATGTTTTAAACGAAAGAATTAAGTGTTTTAATCACGTTTCCGACTCTAATGTTCCACCACCTTTACAATCAGAATCAATTAAAAAAGAACTAATTATATTATCAGCATCTGAGATGCATTATCTAGTAAAAAATCTCTGTCTGTTCGTTGGTGATTTAATTGAAAGTAATAATAAATATTGGCAATTATATTTAATAATGCGTAAAATTGTGTGTATAGCAATAGCAGAAGCTATTAACGAAGAAATTATTAAAAACTTTGAAAAATTAGTTTTCCAATACTTAACATGTCATAAACAATTATTTAAATGTAACTTCAAATTTAAACATCATATTCTGCTGCACTATCCCCGAATTATGCGTGCATTCGGTCCACTCAAAAATATGTCCAGTATGCGCTTCGAAGCCAAGCACAAGCAAATAAAAGAAACTAGTAAAATTACCACTAGTCGTAAAAACCCTTCGTACACCTTAGCAGTAAAGCATCAGTTACAGTTTTCTCATAGACTAGTGCGTAATATTGGATTTTCTGATGATCTTTGTCATGGCATTCCTTTTGTAAAAGTTAGATTAACAAGTCAATTTAAAAGTTTTAAAGAATATTTACCTTCACATAATTTTTTTGATTATAACTGCTACTCTTGGGTAAGGATGAATGGGACGCGTTATGAAATAAATAACGTTATTAATTATAGTAAAAACGATTTTGGCGTTTCTCTCGGTAAAATAAAATTTATAATAATCGGCTTTGAAAAAAAAATCTTTTTTTTGTACTGCAAAATTCAAATTGTAGAACACTGTTTCCATTTAAGCGCTTTCGAAATCACAGAGACAGAAGAGTGGGGATTTGTAAGCCATGAAAATCTTGTAGATTATCGAGTACAAAATGTGCATACTATGTCCGATTCAAAACATTATGTACCTTCTAATAATTATATATATTAAAAAAAACGATTGATAAATAAAAAACTTGTTCGTAATATTTCAATCTGTTTTTATTTATAAGCCCTCTATTGTGATATATATATATACATATATATATATATAGTGAATTGTTACTTACTTACAGTTAATATTTCGTTGGTTCAAGACAATCACATCTTGCTTCAATCTGCATTTTTTAGATCAAATAAATATTGTGGCGGGGCGAAGATAGGTAATTCGGACTTTAATCAAAACGCTTGGTTGTTCCGCGCATTGACCAGTCAATCCTAGGAACGCCCGCGCTACGGGTTTTGACCATAACAAATATTATATGTTATATGGTCAACATATATTATATGTTATGTTCAAAGCCCGTAGCGCCGGCGTTCCTAGGATTGACTGGTCAATGCGCGGAACAAGCGTTTTGATCAAAGTCCGAATTACCTAGCTTCGCCCCGCCACAATATTTATTTGATCTAAAAAATGCAGATCTTGAAGCAAGATGTGATTGTCTTGAACCAACGAAATATTAACTGTAAGTAAGTAACAATTCACTGAATTTTAATTCATAAATCGAAATGGTTTTGTATTCTCAAATAAATATTTATTTTCTTTACGTTAATATTTATTTGATTTAAGAAATGCAGATCTTGAAGCAAGATCTGATTTTCTTGAACCAACAAAATATTAACTCTAAGTAAGTAACAATTCACTGAATTTTAATTCATAAATCGAAATGGTTGTGTATTCTCAAGTAAATATTTATTTTCTTTACGTTAATATTTATTTGTTTTAAGAAATGCAGATCTTGAGGCTAGATCTGATTTTTTTGAATCAACGAAATATTTACTATAAGTAAGTAACAATTCATTGCATTTCAATTCATACATCGAAATGGTTTTGTATTCTCAAGTAAATATTTATTTTCTTTACGTTAATATTTATTTGTTTTAAGAAATGCAGATCTTGAGGCAAGATCTGATTGTCTTGAATCAACAAAATATTTATTATAAGTAAGTAACAATTCATTGCATTTCAATTCATAAATCGAAATGGTTTTGTATTCTTAAGTAAATATTTATTTTCTTTACGTTAATATTTATTTGATTTAAGAAATGCAGATCTTGAGGCAAGATCTGATTGTCTTGAATCAACGAAATATTTACTATAAGTAAGTAACAATTCAATGCATTTCAATCCATACATCGAAATGGTTTTGTATTCTCAAGTTAATATTTATTTTCTTTACGTTAATATTTATTTGATTTAAGAAATGCAGATCTTGAAGCAAGATCTGATTTTCTTGAACCAACAAAATATTTATTATAAGTAAGTAACAATTCACTGAATTGTAATTCATACATCAAAATGGTTTTGTATTCTCAAGTAAATATTTATTTTCTTTAGGTTAATATTTATTTGATTTAAGAAATGCAGATCTTGAGGCAAGATCTGATTATCTTGAATCAACGAAATATTTACTATAAGTAAGTAACAATTCATTGCATTTCAATTCATGATTTTTCATTTTCTAGGAAATATTTATTTGTTCCAAAGAAAAATTGTATCTTGATTCAAATAAATATTTCTTTAGTACTATTGAACGAAATTATTTACTTGAATCAAGACAAATTTCGTTAATTGTAATAAATTTTTTTTTCAGTGTAGTTGCAACACTTTTTTTAAAATAAGTTTAGGAAAATAAGTTATAGTTATAAAGTTATAGTTATAGTTTAAAAAAAATAAGTTTAGTTTTTTAAGTGTTGCAACTACTCTGATCGCGACTGTACGTGGAATAGTGCTCTGAAGTCGTGCTTCGCGTAAAGAATTAGTTTTTTTGACTGTTTTCGTAACCTAAACGACGTGAAGCGCGGAACGCGGAAAGACAGAAAAATGGCCGACAGAATCGACGTGGCGTCGATGAATAAATTCGATGGCAGGAATTATCAACAGTGGAGATTCCAAATGATCTGTGCATTAAAGGCGAAAGGTGTCTACGGTATCACATCAGGGACGGAAACCTTGCCAGATGCAGCAAATGCAGCGGCTCAAGCGACATGGTATAAAAGCGACGCAATCGCAATGTTTACGTTAACGGCAGCAATGAAAACAACTCAAATTACACTGGTCGAAAACTGTACATCATCAAAGGAAATTCTCGATAAATTGGACTCAGTATACCAACAAAAATCGGAATTCAATAAAATGATTATTCTCGATCGTTTTCATCAAGTGAAGATGAACTCAGACGAAACCGTGGCGCAGTACATAGCTAGAGTGGAAAATTTGGGTCGACAAGTGAGAGAGACAGGAGAGAGACTAAGTGACGCAGCCATCATTACAAAAATTCTTGGTACGTTGCCCATGAAGTATAGAAATTTTCGTCAAGCTTGGCTTTCAATGGATGACGCAAGACAGACGTTGCCAAATCTCACGGCGAGACTGCTAGATGAAGAAGCCAGCCTAACCTCTACGGAAGAACAAGAAAATGCGTTTCTCGTCTCTTCAAGTAAACAGAAGACCTCTCAATCCACAAATAAAAGCGACGACAAATCGAATAAGAAGAGATTTGATAAGAGTAAAGTGATATGTTATAATTGTCGTAAAAAGGGACATTTTGCTCGACATTGCCGTAACGCGAAGAAGATCACCACTGAAGATCAAAAATAAAAGCAAGAGAATAATTCGGCGTTCAATGTTGAATATCAAAGCGTTTCATACGAAGCATCTGAATCAGAAAAGAACAAGTGGATTATAGACAGTGGAGCCTCTGCCCACATGACTTATCGACAAGAATTCTTCTCAGAATTTGAAGAAACAAACAAAAATAATGTTGCACTTCCTAATAAACAAGAATTAGAAATAAAAGGTATCGGTAATATTAAAATAGAGAAACTCATCGATGGAAGATGGTACGAGTCAACTATAACGAATGTCTTATACGTTCCGGGATCACGAAGAAATCTATTATCTGAAGGAGTACTAAACAAGAAAGGCATGAAGATATTAAAAGAAGAGAACTCAGCTAAAGTGTTCGATCGAGAAAGACTTGTCGCGTGTGCGGTCCGTGAATCGAATAACCTCTACACAATGATGTTTCGAACATTACTTGCTCCGGAAGCAAATGTAGTTTCGCGCGGGGATTTAAGACAATGGCATGAACGTCTTGGACATGTCAACGTGAAGTATTTGCGTGAGATGATTGAAAAGGATCTCATTAAAGGTGTAAAAATAACGGACATGAAAGACTTTTTTTGCAAAGGATGCCAATACGGGAAGCAACACAAATTGCCATTTTCTTCAAGTAAACAGAAAAAAACTGTACCAGGTGAACGTATATATTGTGACTTATGTGATCCGATGGAAACACCATCTATTGGTGGAGCGAGATACTACATTTTATTCAAAGATGATGCCTCAGCTTTTTGTACTGTAATGTTTATTAAACATAAATCTGACAGTCTTGAATGTTTTAAGAAATAAGTCAACTTGTCTAAAAATAAATTTGGTAGATCAATAAAAGTTTTTCATACAGACAATGGTACCGAATTTTGTAATTTCGAGTTTCAGGATTATCTTTCGAGACAGGGTATTCAGAATGAGACGACAGCGCCATACACTCCCGAGCAATACGCCAGAGTGGAACGGGAGAATAGAACAGTCGTGGAGAGTGCTCGGTCCATGCTATATACGAGGGACTTACCACAGAATCTATGGGCGGAAGCAGTTAATACTGCTGTATACATATTAAACAGAACTCCTACGACACAGACTCCCAACTCAACACCCTTCAAGACGTGGTACGGTAAGTGTTTCGTTGAATCGTGGGCGGTTTCGCGCTCCGAAAGGTGCGCTGGAAGGATCGTGGGATCGTAACGATGGGTCAATTGTTATGTCACAAACCAAATTGGATATACAGTTTACGGTTTTTTATTGCACATATAGTAGCACCTCCTATACGTCATACACAATCGCGATGCGCAGAATGGCCGAATACGGCGCGCCGCGCGTGCAGCACACTTCACAAACTGTCGTCCGTCGCGCGGTGGAAAGAGCCAATCACGAAGCGTCACTCGCCACGTGGCGACTAAATTCGTCCTCGACGGAACGGAACTAACCAAAGGCGGCTCACGCAACATCGACACGCGTCTCCCGCAATATGGTCTAGCGCAAAGCGTTCACATTAATCACGCGCGCGGTTAGAACAACGACGGACGGTCTAGGCACATCCCGCAGATTATATTTTCATAGGAAGCGGCCGTATCGGCGCACGCGCATTCGGCGTTTATGAAAATGAACGGCCTCACATGGCACACTCAGCACGTCGGTAGTCGCGACGATAAACGGCCAAACATGGCGCACTTAGCACGTCGGAAGTCACGAAGACGAACGGCCAAACATGGCGCACTTCGCACGTCGTCTTCCTCCGCGAGGAACGGCCGAAGACGGCGCACACGCACTCAGCGGTTCCCTCAACGAACGGCCCAACATGGCGCACTTCGCACGTTGTTCGTTACGACGGCGAACGGCCCAACATGGCGCACTTCGCACGTTGCTCGTTCTGACGGCGAACTGCCCAACATGGCGCACTTCGCACGTTGCTCGTTAGGACGGCGAACGGCCCGACATGGCGCACTCCGCGCGTCGCTCGCTCCCACGGGAAACGGCCTCTCCCGGCGAACTTATTACGCGAGACCCCAAGATAACGGAAATCTTGATGATCGCGGACGGAAATCTTGAGGATCGCGAACGGAAATCTTGACAATCGCGGACGGATATCTTGATAACACGAAACGAGGTTCTGGACGACACAAAACAAGCTAAACGATGAACGCGGACGGATATCTTGCTTACACGACACGGAGATCTTGACGACACGAGCTCGGGGTCTTTCACGCGCGATTGCTTTCCCTTTCGACGGTCGAAAACTCGAGAACTTTCGATAGCGGGACGCGCACCTTTACGAACGAGTTATTCTCTCTGAGAGTCGCCGACATCTCATCCGTCCGCGAGGCGCTTCTCTTAAACCGGAGATCTCGCGTCGATAGATCCGCGCCTTGGGACCGAAAACTCGCGTCGCCGAGCGCGCCGCCCGGCCGGGAGCGCCCCGCGAGCAAAGCTCCCGAAATCGGAGCGACAAATCGCGATTGAGCATCAAAGCTCACTCGAACCGAAACATACCGCCCGCCTCGAAACGTTAGTTTCGAATGCCTACCTGAAGGATACTCGCGAGGCCGCCCGCCATGGCGGTCGCTGTTTCGCTCAGCAAGTGTTATTGAAATCACATAAAAACTCGCACCGGACGCAATTGACCAAGAACAGCTTATATCTAACGCAACTTAATTCTAACGCAACTTAAGGCTAACGCAACTTAATTCTAACGCAACTTAAATCTAACGCAATTTACGAAACGGGTGAAGGCGACTTCGCCGCAAGTCACATCGACCCGGCGATCACCCTTGAGCGGCCCGGGATTCCGGGGAGGTCGACTCGATTTCGACCGGAAGCAGACACACTTTAGTGATCGGACGCCGATACTCCGATTGCGCGGTTCGCACGGTTACGACGCGCACTAAGCCGTCAGAGCCCGCATGACAGTGGATGACGCGACCCAACTCCCACTTGCAAGGGGGAAGGAGGGGATTCTTAATTAAGACGATTGCGCCGACTGGAATGGATGGCTGTTGGACTTGCCATTTCGTTCTTTGTTGAAGCGTATTAACGTAATCGTTCTGCCAGATTTTCCAGAAGCGCTCCGTGAGGTGTCGAACCACCTGCCATCGCGAAAGACGGTTTTCATTTAGGTGTAAGGTAGTAGGCTCGGGACTGGTAGTTAGCGCGGAACCAATTAAAAAGTGGCCGGGGGTGAGAGCTTCGTAATCATCCAACGAGTCCGCAAGAGGCGCAAGCGGTCGCGAATTGAGACAAGCCTCGATGCGGCATAGTAATGTGGTAAATTCCTCAAATGTGAGGGTATGAGATCCGAGTACCCGTCGCAAATGATGTTTGACGCTTTTAACCCCGGCTTCCCAGAGACCTCCGAAGTGGGGAGCGTGAGGGGGAATAAACTGCCAAGATACTTTATCGGCAGCGGTTTTGTTAAGGAAGTCCGGATCGCGTACAGCGCATTGGTATGCCCGAGTTAATTCCCTGTCGGCGCCCGTGAACGTAGTACCGTTGTCCGAATAGATAACCTCGGGGAGACCGCGTCGAGCGCAGAATCGAGTATACGCGTTCAGAAACGCCAAGGTAGAGTAGTCACTGACGAGCTCCAAATGAATGGCTCGGGTGGCGAGACAGAGAAATGCCGCAATATAGGATTTACGCGTAGTGATTCCTCGACCGGCAGAGGCGCGAGTGGCTACTGGACCGGCGTAGTCGACTCCGCAATGGAGGAAAGCGCGTGTTGGAGCGGAGACGCGGCTCGACGGTAACTGACCCATCAACTGGGTCGATGTGGTTGCCTTTTCTCGGGTGCAGACGACGCACCGATGGACGACGGATTTAACTACGCTCCTCGATCGCAATATCCAAAACTCCCGTCGGAGGTGAGTTAGCGTCAGTTGAGTGCCGGCATGTAGTAGTAGTACATGTGTGTACCGCACAATCAACGTGACAATTGGATGAGAAGCGAGAAGGACGGGGTGTTTGGATCGAAGGGGAAGCGGGGAGTTTTGGAGCCGCCCGCCTACGCGAAGCAAGCTGTCAGAGTCTAAGTAAGGAGTTAGAGAACGCAGAGGACTTTTCGCAGGTAAGGATTGATTCTGTTGCAGTGCGGTTACTTCGACAGGGAAGACATCCCGTTGAACTGCTCTCATCCAAAAGAGTTGAGCTCTTCGAAATTCGTCAGCGGTAACGGAGCGAGAGCAGGGAGGATCGTCGTTGGGCAAATCGAGCCTCTTCTTGCATTGCTCGATGAATCGCTTAAGATAGGCCGTAACGCGCACAAGTTTAGGCCACCACGAGTATCGCGACGCTAGATCCAAGGACTGGGGAGAGGGCGAGACATGAGCGACGATTGGCTTGACCTCCAAGTGGCCCTCGTTGACAAGGGGAATCGCGTCGTTGGGCCACGCGGAAGAATCCAGCCGGAGCCACGAGGGGCCATACCACCAAAGATCATGGGAGGCAAGCTCAGCGCTGAGCATTCCTCGCGACGCGCAATCAGCGGGGTTATCGTTCGTGGGCACGTAATGCCATTGGGCGCTCGGAAGAAGCGTCTGAATATTCGATACTCGGTGGGACACAAAAGTCTTCCAATGCGACGGGTCCTTGCTTAACCACGCAAGTGTGACAGTGGAGTCGGTCCAACAATGACACGGAGCATCAGCCAGCTTGAGAGAGGTTTGAATGAACTCAATCAAGCGAGCTAAGAGAAGAGCAGCAGATAACTCCAGACGCGGAACGGTCAGGGTCTTGATCGGGGCTACCTTTGACTTGCCGGCGAGCAAGGTGGTAGTGGAGGCTCCCGAGAACGAGACCACACGCAGATACACAACTGCGGCATAGGCGACGGTGGAGGCATCGGAAAATCCATGGATCTCCACGTGAGCGGTGTTAAGGCCGCGACCCGTCCAACGAGCGAGGGTAAAATTCTGAAGGAAAGGGAGCGAGTTGAATATAACCTCCCACCTCCGTAATGACTCGTCGGAAATGGCCTCGTCCCAATCCTTCTGAACCCGCCACAACTGTTGGAGAAACACTTTGGCGGCGATAGTGACCGGGGTTACCCAGCCAAGAGGATCGAATAAGCGTGCAATCGTCGAGAGAATCGCCCGCTTCGTTTTCGGGACGGAGCGCGGTAGATCAACCTGGAACTGGAACGTATCGCTCGCGGGGTTCCACACGATTCCCAACACTGTCAACCGGTCCTCGTCAGTCAAGATCTTATTGCACGCTAAACCGTGGTTATCGGGCTGAATGTCCGAGAGAAGCTCAGAGTCGTTGCTAGCCCACTTGCGAAGTTGAAATCCTCCTCGCGCGAGGAGCGCACAGACTTGATCACGAATCCGCCGCAACTGAGGAATATTGTCGGCTCCAAAGAGAAAATCGTCGATGTAGCGTCCCTCCATTAAAACGAAGACGGCTAAAGGGAACTCTTCTCCCTCGTCTTCGACCAGTTGTTCCATGGCGCGGAGCGCCTGATATGGCGCGGAGGCGGTACCGTAAGTAACGGTGATCAGTTGGTAGTCCTGAAGATTGAAATGTTCGTCGAACCACAAGATTCTTTGGTAATCTCGATCGCGAGAGTCGACCAGAATTTGGCGGTACATCTTTGGCACGTCGGCCGTGTAAACGTACTCATATTGACGCCACCTCGAGAGGACCGCGGATAAGTGAGGTTGTAACTTGCGGCCAGTGTGGAGATGGGTGTTTAAGGATTTACCGTTGGAGGTCGGACTGGAAGCGTTAAAAACGACTCTCAAGCGGGTCGTGGAACTGGTTTCCCGAATTACTGGATGATGGGGAATGTACACGTATTGCGATTGAGAGGCGCTTGGGGGGGGGTACCTTTATCATGTGATTAAGTTTTTCATATTCGGAGAGGAACTCGGAATATTCGCGTTTCACTTCGGGCTTTGCGTCGAGCCGGCGAACCAACGATCGGAGCTGGCGTTCAGCGATGTCGCGAGACTGTCCGATGTCGATGGGCGGGCCCTCCCGGAACGGAAGGCGAACAACATATCTCCCGTCGGGATTTCGCGAGTGAGTAGTTCGAAAGTGTTCCTCACACCGTCTCTCGTCCGGAGAGAGGAGAGGCCGGGAAGGGATTTCCTCGACCTCCCAGAATTTACATAACTCATGCTCGAGGGAGCAGTGAAGAGCGACGACGTGATGCGACGAAGGAGATATATGCGGAGAGCGAGACGTAACTCCGGAGAGAACCCACCCGAAATGAGACTGAATCGCGCTGGGCTGACCGATGGGCCCGTGTCGAGCGTTTACAAGAACTCGGTCGTACAAATCCGAGCCGATGATAAGATCGATCGGAGCAGACCCGGTGGGGTCATCGTCGGCCAGTTTCAAGTCCGCGAGGTGCTTCCAATCGACCGTAGACGGAGCGCCTCTGGGGGCGTATCTCGTAAGCGATCTAAGTATGTAAGCGATTGTGGAAAAGGTCGGCGTAAGACTATCCCGTGGGGAGATATGAATCAAAGCGGCCGATCGCGAGACTCCAGTGTCGGCACAACCGAGACCCGAAGTGGACGTGCAGGCCTGCATCCGATCCAGGCGCAAAATTCGAGCGACCTTCTCAGTCAAAAACGTTAGCTCTGAACCTCCATCAAGCAGAGCTCTGACGACCAGGGCGCGGCCGGAAGGAGAACGCACGGTGACTCTCGCGGTAGAGAGCACCACGGGGGTTGGCACGGCAGCCATAGTTATCGCCGACAAAGCGGAAACGCTGGAAGCTCCGGAGGCCGGCTCCGGAGAGAACGACGCGATTGTAGCGACGGCGGCCGGCGACGGCGGAGCGGGGTCGACGTGCGTCATTGTGTGATGCCTTTGTTGACACTTTTGACAGGAAAATCGACTCCGACACGTATGCACCGAATGACTCGCGCTCAGGCAATTAAAACAAAGCTTTGATTGCTTTACGAACTCCCGTCGTTGACTAGGAGTCTTGGCGGCAAACTGTGGACACCGATAGAGAAAATGACGCTGATCGCACAATGAACACGGCGAATCGGTCGTCGCGGCAGCCGTCGCGCTAGTCACTCTCGAGTAGCGACCAGACTTCGTCTCTTGGGGATTCAGATCTTCAAGAGCAAGCGCACGGGAGGAGAGAAAACGATCGAGATCGGCATATGTTGGGGGTTCGTCCCTTTCCCCGACTCTCAGCTTCCAAGCTCGACGCGTGGCACTATCAAGCTTTTGAGAGACAAAGTAAACCAAAATATCATTCATAATATCCTCCGCGGATCTGTCGAGGCTTTTCAACGCCGCGACGGACTGTTCGGCTTTGTCACGCAACGCGTGAAGCTCGGAAGCTGATTCGCGAGTCATGGTCGGGAGGTTGTACAATGCCGCGACGTGAAGCTCGATCAAACGTCGTTTATTCTCGAATCGAGATTTCAAAGCCTTCCAGGCGAGTGGGAAATTATCGGCGGTAACTTTTATACCGGCAACTGCATCGCGAGCATGACCCGTTAAGCTAGCGACTAGAAAATGCATACGAGTAAAATCTGACAGCTCGCGATTATCAATGATTAGCGATTGAAACCGATCGCGAAAATTTTCCCACTCGTCAGGCTTCCCGGAAAACGGAGGTAATTCGATGGGGGGAAGATGTCGTAATGACAACGACGAACTTTCGGGATGCGCAAGAGTCGAGTTTAAAGTGGCGTTAGGACTCACGAACGGCTCCAGCTCCTCCAAGCAGTCGGCCATATAGTCCAGAGCCTCCTGACAGAGGCAGTCGTGGGTGTCGAGCTGATCGTCTCTGAAGTAAGGGATGAGCTCCCTCTGAGCCTCCGGGCACAGCTGAAGAAGGGTGGCGTGATTTTGAAGGCATCGGTCCCACGTACTTTTGAGGGCAGTCATTCGTTGACGAATCGACGCCGGAGTGAATTTAGTTTTACTAGTCTTTTTAAAGTTTATCAGAGCCCGAGACACAGTATAGAACTGCGTTTGTTGCATCGCGAGG
The DNA here is from genome assembly GCA_035220615.1 of Leptothorax acervorum. NCBI lineage: Eukaryota > Metazoa > Arthropoda > Insecta > Hymenoptera > Formicidae > Leptothorax > Leptothorax acervorum. Next base: position 41,302 of record JASTWQ010000932.1, read on the forward strand.
GCGGCATCCATCCTGAATCGAACGACGTAGAATCGTCGTGGAGTGAGGGCCACTGAACGGCACTCGCGATTGACCCGTCACGACCTCCCAATCCGGCTCGAAGGACCAGAAATGTTTCGTTGAATCGTGGGCGGTTCGCGCTCCGAAAGGTGCGCTGGAAGGATCGTGGGATCGTAACGATGGGTCAATTGTTATGTCACAAACCAAATTGGATATACAGTTTACGGTTTTTTATTGCACATATAGTAGCACCTCCTATACGTCATACACAATCGCGAGGCGCAGAATGGCCGAATACGGCGCGCCGCGCGTGCAGCACACTTCACAAACTGTCGTCCGTCGCGCGGCGGAAAGAGCCAATCACGAAGCGTCACTCGCCACGTGGCGACTAAATTCGTCCTCGACGGAACGGAACTAACCAAAGGCGGCTCACGCAACATCGACACGCGTCTCCCGCAATATGGTCTGGCGCAAAGCGTTCACATTAATCACGCGCGCGGTTAGAACAACGACGGACGGTCTAGGCACATCCCGCAGATTATATTTTCATAGGAAGCGGCCGTATCGGCGCACGCGCATTCGGCGTTTATGAAAATGAACGGCCTCACATGGCACACTCAGCACGTCGGTAGTCGCGACGATAAACGGCCAAACATGGCGCACTTAGCACGTCGGAAGTCACGAAGACGAACGGCCAAACATGGCGCACTTCGCACGTCGTCTTCCTCCGCGAGGAACGGCCGAAGACGGCGCACACGCACTCAGCGGTTCCCTCAACGAACGGCCCAACATGGCGCACTTCGCACGTTGTTCGTTACGACGGCGAACGGCCCAACATGGCGCACTTCGCACGTTGCTCGTTCTGACGGCGAACGGCCCAACATGGCGCACTTCGCACGTTGCTCGTTAGGACGGCGAACGGCCCGACATGGCGCACTCCGCGCGTCGCTCGCTCCCACGGGAAACGGCCTCTCCCGGCGAACTTATTACGCGAGACCCCAAGATAACGGAAATCTTGATGATCGCGGACGGAAATCTTGAGGATCGCGAACGGAAATCTTGACAATCGCGGACGGATATCTTGATAACACGAAACGAGGTTCTGGACGACACAAAACAAGCTAAACGATGAACGCGGACGGATATCTTGCTTACACGACACGGAGATCTTGACGACACGAGCTCGGGGTCTTTCACGCGCGATTGCTTTCCCTTTCGACGGTCGAAAACTCGAGAACTTTCGATAGCGGGACGCGCACCTTTACGAACGAGTTATTCTCTCTGAGAGTCGCCGACATCTCATCCGTCCGCGAGGCGCTTTCTTAAACCGGAGATCTCGCGTCGATAGATCCGCGCCTTGGGACCGAAAACTCGCGTCGCCGAGCGCGCCGCCCGGCCGGGAGCGCCCCGCGAGCAAAGCTCCCGAAATCGGAGCGACAAATCGCGATTGAGCATCAAAGCTCACTCGAACCGAAACAGTAAGAAACCATCATTAGATCACATCAGACTGTTCGGCAGTGAAGCGTACGTATTTGTTCCAAAACAAAGTCGCACCAAATTGGAACCTAAAGGATGAAAACTGATTTTAGTTTGATATGATAAAGATTCAACAAATTACAGATTATTTGATCCAATAAGTAAAAAAATTACGATTTCAAGAAACGTAACTTTTAATGAGGCGACTGAGGTGAAACTTCCGAGAAGAAACACAGTTTGGGTTCATCTAGAAGATTGCAGAGATGAGAATATTCAACCGCTGGAAGAAAATGAAGACATAAATGTTCAAGATGTAGGAGACAAGCAGCAACCTGTAGAAAAACCAGGACAATCACAAGATAAAGTACAACTGGAAGATAAAAAACGAGTATTACGACCTAGGGAAACTACATCCTCCAAAACGCTATGAAGCTAATCTTGTAGAAGCTGATATACCGACGACTTTTAATGAAGCTGTGTGCAGTCCAGATTCGAAGAAATGGATGGCAGCAATTGCCGAAGAACTAGAAGCCTTGAAACAAAATGATACGTGGGAGCTAGTTCCCTTACCTCCTGACAAAAGATGCATCACTTCGAAGTGGGTATTTAAGGTAAAAAGGCATCCCAATGGACAAATTCAACGTTACAAAGCAAGACTCGTGGCGAGAGGCTTTGATCAAATTGAAGGAGTTGATTATACGGAGACCTTTGCACCAACAACAAGGTATGATACAATTCGAGTCTTACTTGCTTTATCTGTGTCTAAAGATCTCAAGATATTACAGTTTGACGTTAAAACTGCATTTCTTCATGGTGAACTAAATGAACAAGTTTATATGGAGGTCCCTGAAGGAGTGATGGAGTCCACGAATTTAGTTTGCAGATTGAAGAAAGCCTTATATGGGCTGAAGCAGGCATCTCGTTGCTGGTACCTCAAACTTAATGATTTTTTCCAGGATCATGGTTTTCGTCAATGTCAGGCTGATAAATGCATCTATGTTGGAAAATTCGAAAATCGTATGGTATTGATCGATATCTATGTAGATGATGGCATTGTTCTTGCAGAAGATGAGGAAACAGCAATGAAGATAATCAACGCATTGGAACAAGCTTTTCAAGTTACAGTAGGCGAACCAGAGTATTTTCTTGGAATGGAAATAAAGCAAGACAGGAAAAATGGGTCGATATTTCTTCATGGAACTGGATAAATTGATCGATTAATCAAGAAATTCAACATGAAAGACGCAAAAACAAAAAGTGTACCAGCTGATCCGCACGTGATATTAACATGTAATTCGGAAACAGAAGATTATCTCGAAGAGAAATTACCCTACAGAGAGGCGATTGGATCACTAATGTTCGCAGCTTTAACTACAAGACCGGATATTATGTTCGCGACGAATCTCCTTAGTCGGTTTCAAACCAATTATAATAGAAACCACTGGAAAGCTTTAAAATGCATTATAAGCTATCTGAAAGAAACACGTGATTTTGGGATTTTATACAGTAAGGATAATAAGGATGAAAAGCTAGTCGGATATTCTGATGCCGATTATGCCAACGACCTAGAGACCAGACGTTTAACAACAGGATATGTTTTCCTAATGTGTGGAGGCCCAATCACCTGGGCATGTCAACGACAGAAGTCCTTATCCTTATCCACAACGGAGGCGGAGTATGTGGCAGCATCAAATACCACCAGAGAAGCAGTGTGGTTAAAACAATTGCTACTAGAAATTGAAAAAAGACAGACCAACGCGACTACACTTTACATTGACAACCAGAGTACCATTAAATTAATACAGAATCAAGTTTTTCATAAACGATCTAAACATATAGACGTTGCTTATCACTTTATAAGAGCGAAGTATGAGAGTAACGTGATAGATGTTAAATACATTCCAACGACAGAGCAATTAGCAGATGTATTCACAATCGGGGAGTGCACCGGACGCAATAATCAATGTTCCCGGGCACTCCCCAGCGATGCCAGGTAGGACACCCGCAGGGTTTTAGTGGGCAGGGCATGCATGCAGAATCGTAGGTGATGTGCATGCTATGCAATCCCACACTCCCCTCGGTCCCACCCCGGGGTTTGAGGGGGTCTTCCTCCCGAAAGGGGGGCTACTGGGCAAACCGGGGGTTCCGGCCCTCGGGATCCCAGTAGTGGAAGATTTTCCTGCGTAAAAAAAAAAAAAAAAAAAAAAAAGGTATTCACAAAGGCTTTGCCCAAAGTTGTTTTTCAGAATATTTGCTCTCTTCTCAACATAAGAAACAAATAAGCGTATAAAGTTAATATTAATAAGTTTTTTTTTGTGTTGTTTAAAGTATAATATTTGCGTTTGTTCATAAAAGATTTATGTTAGTATGTAATCTTTATTAGTTTTAAGAGATCTGATATGATAGTTATCATTTTTGAGTTATTTCTTTAAAATCGGCATCAAAATAGTGGGAGTGTTAGAAGTATTTTTATTGGCCTATTTCTTTGTACGATTCTAATTGGTTAATACTTCTATGTTACTTTTCTAGTAAGATAATGTCCCTAGTTTATATGCACTCTGTTGGTGTTGGTGAGAATAATGAGACTCTCTTCACCGTGTGTATGCGGACACTCTTTATTATACTAATAGCTTCACCGCCTTACGCGTCTATATAGCCTCGATTTCGACCGCTCTCGATATGAGTGCTTACGACAAGAGCTGTTGTTACAATGTCCGTTATTCGCGCCGAAAATAGGCGCCACGCCGCGATCGTGTATTACTACGCGCGGGAGACGGAAGTCGCGCGGAGAATCATGGAAAGTTCCCTAGCGCGGTGATCAGAAATGGCGCGCAATACAAGTAAGCACGTAAACGCGCACATACCGCCCGCCTTAAAAGCCGGTGCTTTCAAAATGACAAAGATCACTATAAGTGAAACGCAAACATCAAAAGTACAAGTTAAACGCTACTGACAATGAATACAGCAATCTTATGATTAAACTTAGAACTAATGACAATTCGAATAAAGCTTATAAACTACACACGCAAGTAAAACTACAGCCTAATCTATAGGGAGAGTACAAATTTTAGTAAGAGGGCGCTTATAGACACCCTTGGCAGTACGCACCAGGACTGTTCGAACAATGTTGTCATCTCCTGGATAAACTTCTTCAATACGACCTAAAGACCACACTAGCGGGGGCAAATTATTTTCTTTTATTACGACTAATTGTCCTACTATAATAGGAGTTCCGACAGTGTTCCATTTGCTTCGTTGTTGACAATTATGCAAATATTCTTTGGTCCACCGTTTCCAAAAATCCTGACGTAATCGTTCGACGCGTTGCCATCTTGATAGGCTGTTCGTGTTTAGATCTTCCAGACTCGGTTCTGGATACGAGGTAATAGGGCAGCCTATCAAGAAATGCGCCGCAGTAAGGACTGAAAGATCATTAGGATCCGCTGACAGCGGAGTGAGTGGTCTTGAGTTAAGTATAGCTTCGACTTGTGTCAACAAGGTCAAAAATTCATCGTATCGTAACCAAGCCTCCCCAATAATGCGTTTAATGTGAAACTTCGCGGCCTTCACGGCGGCCTCCCAAAGCCCTCCCATGTGTGGGGCTCTTGGTGTGATAAAATGCCAATTTATGCGTTCACTGACTGCGGAGTCCATGATCTTTTGTCTTGATTTATCATCGTTGAACATTTCGTATAGTTCATTAAGTTGACGCTCCGCACCTACGAAATTCAATCCGTTGTCTAAATAGATATCATTTGGTCGACCCCTTCTAGAAATTAAACGTTTAAGTGCATTTAAAAAAGACTCGGTAGTGAGGTCGCCAACTAACTCTGTATGTATCGCCTTTGTCGCAAAACATACAAATATAGCTATAAAACATTTAATTAATCGCGAATTTTTTTGTTGTCCTTCTTTATAGAACATAGGACCTGCATAATCAACTCCACATTTTTCAAAGGGTCTACTAAAGACGCTAACACGAGATTGTGGTAAATCTCCCATTAAAGTATTGGATGGTCGCGGAGCATTTCGAAAACAAGTTACGCATTTACTTATAATATTACGCACAACGTTACGCCCTGCACATGGCCAAAAGGTTTGGCGTAACGATGACAAAGTCATTTGAGCTCCAGCATGTAATAATCGCTTGTGTTCATGCACTACAATCAAACAAGTAAAACTATGACGACCAGGTATCAAGATGGGATGCTTCGCATCATACGGTATATTCGCATGTCGTAATTGACCACCAACCCTCAGAATTCCATCCGCGTCTAAGAAAGGATTTAATTTTCGAATCGAGCTCTTTTTGCTTACGACATCAAATTTAGAAATGTCTTCGATCTCCTTTTCGAAGAAACGTCTTTGCAAAATTTTAACGAGTGTTAGTTTAGCGCTTTCAATTCATCACAAGAGTATGATGGTATGTGCTTACCGGAATTATCTTTAAGATCATGATTGATTTTCTCTCCGCGACGTTTAATGGCATTAATGAATCGCAAGCAGAGCGCGAAGACTCGTATAAGTTTTTCATAATTCGAGTATCTCTCAAAATATCAAGTTCTGGTTCTAAAGCTACAATGTGTGAACATGGTTTGCTAGATTCCTTTCTCTCTGGTATTTCATCTAAAGCATCTATAGTTGAGACCGGCCATTCATACTCTACCCTTTCCAACCATTTAAGACCGTGCCACCAAATTTTTAATTGCGACAAGTCTTTAGGCATAACGCCCCTTGAAAGTGGATCCGCCGGGTTCTCTTACCAGATATGTGACGCCAATTTTCGATTGATGTTAGGGATTGGATTGCACCTACTCGATTTGCAACAAATACGGTCCAGTCTCGACTGGATCCTCTTAACCAATGAAGAACTATACGGGAGTCGGTCCAATAATATTTGGCGTTGATTTGAAGATCCAAACACTTACTCAACTTGTCCATCAACTCAGCGAGTAAAAGAGCCGCGCATAGTTCTAAACGCGGTATCGAAAGACTCTTAACAGGAGCTACGCGAGATTTTGATGCTACCAATTGGATTTCGAATTTATCAGTGCCGCTAAGTGAGGATCGTAGATATACGCATGCCCCATAAGCATTTTGGCTGGCATCGGAAAAGCCCTGTAACTCAATGAGTTTTGCATTAGGTATAATAATTTTACGAGGTATTTCCAAATTGCTCAAATGTTTCAATTGTTGCTCATAGTCACGCCATTTGTGGCGAGGTCCACGGGAACTGATTCATCCCAATCAACTTTCAATAACCATAATTCCTGCATGATAAGTTTGCCAATTAAGATAACAGGGCCTAAGAGCCCCAATGGATCGAAGATGACAACAATTCGTGACAAGATACTTCGTTTGGTTAACCTTGTTAACGGTTGACGATGGGTGGAATTTGTAAAGTTATAAGTATCTCGGTCAGAGTTCCACACTACCCCAAGAGCGCGAGTTTGATTATGGTCAGAATATGAGTTAATCGGTTTATTGCTTGCGGAGTCGCTATTCCGCAATAAAGGACTATTTGAAGACCATTTTCTTAGTTTGAAGCCACCGGTTTGAAGCAAAGCGATTGCCTAATTTTTAATCTCCAAAACCTCCTCCTCGGTAGATGCGCCCGACTGCACATCATCAACATAAGAATCTAAGATGGCCTTTGCCCCTAATGGATACGATTTTGATTTGTTTTAGCACATTCCCTTACGGAACTTATAGCTAAAAATGATGCAGAGGCTGTGCCATAAGTCACGGTAATGAGCTCAAAAGTTAGCAATTCATCTTGTTGATTTTCGCGCCAAACAATACGTTGGAGACACCATTGCGATGGGTGGATAAGAATTTGCCGATACATTTTAGTAATGTCGGCTGTCATAGCGATAGGAAAGGTGCGAAAACGAGAAGAAATCGAAAATAAATCTGGTTGCTCGGTAGGACCGACACACAGCGCGTTATTTAGCGGTATGCCTGACGAAGTTTTCCACGAAGCGTTAAAAACAACGCGTAATTTGGTTGTAGTGCTCGTATCCTTCAAAACCGCGTGATGAGGTAGATAATAATGAATACCACTATCACGATCTACTGTTTCCTTGATTTGACGCATATGTTTAAGATTCAGATACTCACGCATAAACCTGCGATATTCGTCATAAACCTCAGGCTGTTTCGATAGTCGCTTTTTTAAAGCGAAGAACTGACGTTCTGCAATTTCTCTGGATTCACTTAATTGTGAAATTACATCCTCCTTGACTGGAAGCTTGACGACAAACCTACCCTCGTCATTTCGTACCGTGGTCTCTTGAAAGAGCTTTACACAAGCGAGCTCCTCAGGGGAATATCCATTTGGATTGTTATGGTAATTGTCTTCTACCTGCTAAAATTTAGAAATAGTTTTGTTAAGATCATCGAGTGTGATTAAATGACAAGAAGCGCTATTTCTATTGTCCTGAGAACCAATAACGTGACCTGAAAGGATCCAACCAAAATTGGTTTTTTGTAGTGTAGGATGATCCTTGCATCCTTTATTTGACCTATGCATGTGAGCTGCCAAAACACTTCAGCTCCTATCAAAAGATCTATGTCACTTGGTACATTAAAGTTCGGATCAGCCAATTGTACGTTCGATGGAATTTTAAATCGCGAAGGATGTATAAAATTCTGTGGTAATTTTTGAGTTATTTTTGGCAAAATAATGCAATTTAATTGTTCTCGATATGTATTGAATCGAGACTGTATTACTAAGTTAACTGAATTTCTTGCTTCGAAACTACCTTTTGCAATACCCGAAATTGGCATGTTCATTGATTGTTTATTTAGTTGCAATCCTTTGGCAAAGTCTTCAGTTACGAAATTCAACTGCGAACCACTGTCCAACAATGCCCGACATACATGAGCCTTACCATTTGAATCATATACGTGAATTATTGCAGTAGATAAAGGTACTCTCGAAGGATTCCGTGCGAACATTGAGTGACCACAGGAGCTTGAGTGACCACAGGTGTCTTTTTACTATCTGAAATCGAATTTTGATTATCTTGCACCGTATTCGAATTGAAATGTAAAAGAGTATTGTGTGTCTTTTGACACTTGCGACATGTTGACGACGGACAATTCTTAGCCTGATGACTATTAGATTTTAAGCAATTAATACATAAGTGTGATTCCTTTACGACCTTAAAACGCTCTTCAACGGGTAACCTTTTGAAAGCCTCGCATTGATAAAGAAAGTGATCCTGCTTACAACACTTACAAGCGAGATTGGTAGTAGCCGCGTTGGCCACTGCCTTTTCGGTTTTTGATATGAACTATCATTAGTAGTGGACATTGCCTCCAATGCTAGGCATCTTTGTAGCAGAAAGTCTTTAAGTTGCTTAGAGTTAGGAATCGACGAATCCGTACGACTCGTTTCCCATTCTCTCTTCGTTGTCGCGTCCAACTTAGAGATGACCAAATGAATGACGAGATCATCCCATGTGTCGACAGGTCTCTCAAGAGCCTTCAAGGCACGTAGATGCTTGCATACACCATCGAGTAAGGTGCGCAATTGCGAATGATTTTCCTTTGGAATAGATGGCAAATCAAACAGTGACTTGATATGACCCTGTACAATACGTCGACGATTATCGTATTGTTCAATTAACAATTCCCATGCTTCCCTATAATTCTCTGTTGTAATCTCGAATGCCTTTATAACCTCGGCGGCTTCACCTTTGAGTGACGATTTAAGTAATGAAATTTCTGATTTCAGAAAGGTCTAAATTAGCGTTAATTAATTTTTCAAACGTATTGTAAAGAGTATACCAATCTTCGCATTTTCCAGAGAAAGACGGTCATTCGATTTTAGGCAACGAAGCTGTGTCGATATGGTAGAATTGTTACGAGATTGCGTTGCGAAATTCTGAGGTGTGGCATTCCCCGAATTTTCGCGAAGGTCGAGTGCGTGAAGCGTTTATTCAAAACGAGCTACGAGATTAAAGTATGGTGCTTCAAAACTAATACGCTCATCGGAATGTTGCTTATGCAATGCCGCTTCGTCCCCATCACCTATGTCAGCGGTTGTCTAGAGCTTCGATTCGCGTTTGCACTTCGTCGTATTGATCCCATAATGACGATAACTTTTTCATACGTTCCGTCAAATCGAAACACGACAATTGAACGGGATTTGGCGGATTCTAAGAAATTTTAATTCGCGTGGCCATAGCCTTGATGGTTTTGCGTTTGCTCTTAGCTTCGACTATGGTGAGCGTCGACATTTTGCGAGATAGTAATTGACGATAATAACCAACAAAAACGATGCGAGTAAATTACGCGAATAATTGATGCGAACAATTGATACAAACAAACGATATTACAGAATCGCGGTAATACAATGCATATATATACTACTTGCGCATAGATTCTGTTACGAAGAAGTGCGTGTCGGATGACTCGGTGATCCCAGGCAGCGTCCGAGAAGCAGCGTCGAGTATGTCCTTGTCCGATTGCAGCAAGGGTTGAGAGCGTGACCTCCCTCGAACGATGACGATGTTAGCGCCGGTTCCACGTAATCGTCTGATGAGATTATGTATGGAATGGCTTCGAAGTACTAGCCAAAATGCCAGCAATGTCGACAAAATGTTGTTGATGCCCCGCTCTCTGCAATATTCCGTTGAGGATCCAAGAGCGACAGTTGAGCGCGGGGGTGCCAATAATCGTTGTTTCGCAACGCCAAGCCGTGATCATGCAGCGAAAGATGTGACTTTCTTTCAATAGTGGCGGACGACGGGCTTCTTTGTGGCGTCCAGAATGTTCCAGAACGCCTTGCGTTCCAAATTGCGGGTGAAGCTCGAAGATAACCAATTTCGATACCAAATATCCAAGCTCGAAGGACCAATTTTATGTTGGTGTTGGTGAGAATAATGAGACTCTCTTCACCGTGTGTATGCGGACACTTTATTATACTAATCTATGCACTCTTTACAGATGATACACATCTTAGCTTTATATAAGTTTAGTTCGTTTCCGCCTTGCCTTGCCGCAAGCCGCTTGTATTTGTGTTTTCCTAAATATACTCAGTATATCAGTAAATTTGTGTAATTTACTCATAAGTTTATTTATCTAGAAATATATATTAATTCGCAGAAATGATTAATGTATTATTGATAAACATATTTAGGTATATCTGATGAACACTGCTTGAAATAGAAAGAGATAGCTCGCTTGACGAAATAAAAGAAGATACTATTTTACTTTTCCTCATATTCAAAATTTATTAAGAATGTGTGGCTTTAAGTTGGTAAGTGTAGAAAAAAAACGAAGGAAATCGCCCATTTGGGAGACATTCAAATAGGACTGATTTAGAAAATCAATTACCGCAAATCAAAATTATTGTATTGCCTTTTAAAACGACTTTCCAGATAATCGGCCTATATTGAAAAACCGATCTTTCTGTTTTCTCCAACATTAAGAAATAGTTTTATGCAGCCTTTAATTCATACGTCTGAAAGAGATAGTTCTTCGTGAATTTGTTTCTGATGTTTTGTGAACAATTCAGATAGCTTCTTCAGGAAAGAAACAACCTGAACCATCAGAAACTGAAATGTTGATGAAACGTTGGAAATAAATCTACGAATAATACAACACTAATCGGAAATCAAACCAAACATTACTCTTACAGTTACGTCTTATAGCTATGTGTAGTTAATATGTTAAGAACTTAATAAATTTATACATGATACATATTTTTCTATATTAGATTTTCTACAGTATTAATAATATTTTCCAAATTTAACTTCTGTTCATCATTCAAATCTAATAATGCAGTAAAGGACGAAGGAACAAAATTTGTATCATTGCTATCTACAATAGGAACTGAAAGATCGACTCCTAATGCTCGTAAGGATTCAGAAAGTCGTTCATATAAAGTCATATTATTATCAAAAATATCTCTCACTGCTGTGTAAGTTGTATTGTAATTTGCTAATATTCCTTCTAGCCACAGTTGCCGTGGGGTCTTATTATTTTCTGGTCTCAGACTATGAACGTTCCATGCAGACGAAAATGATAATGATGATAATAACTTTTTATTAATAACATGTTTGTAAACATATTGCACGCAAAACCGGTTTTCATATTTTCAACGTCTAATAAGCTTGGTTTTCTAATGAATATAATTCAGTATAAACAGAATCGCACA
>JASTWQ010000933.1:0-52855 GCA_035220615.1 Leptothorax acervorum
TGTGTAAATAGTGGGCGCGAATTAAGTGACACCCTGTATATGTGTATTATCCGAAATATATTCAAGTTAAACAAACGTTAATATCGAGTTGTACGAATTAACCCATCCCAACAATAGATATTAAATATTTTGTTACAGAACGCCGCTGACAAGTTACTACATGAAGGAAATTGAAACAATAATTGAAGCTGCAAAGAGAATAGAACGAAGATTTAAAAAAAAATAAAAAAACATGTAAGTATTGGTTTTATCCATTGGTTTTTCCGGGAGTTTTTCGGAAATTTCGAGATTGCTCGCTTGCGATGTACACAGAACCTTGATATTTCACTTACCGATCAACCATTTCATCCCTTGGTTTTTGCTGGCGTTTCTTAAGTGAAATATCGAGGTTCTGTGTACCAATTCAGGTTTTTCTTTTAAATTTCTCACACAATACCTTATAGTATTATATAATGAAGTAAATATTTGATATATATGTATTATTCTTTCTATTATGTTATAGATAAAAGACCATACCATTAAACGGCAACGCGGCAGTTACCTTGGTAAAAGGTAACCTAAATCAGACTAATGCATTTGTTAGACTAATGCATAATTTTAGACAATTTTGACAAATTTTTTTATACATATTCAAGTTACCAATTAGCTTAATTCGTATTTGCAAAGTATCAAGCATTGAGTTTTAGAAATCATTTGATCGAAAATCTACAGTTGCATCTAATTAATTAATTTTATATTCTGTTTTTTTAATTGACCTTAAGAAAGGTAACTTAAAAAAAATTTACACTCTACTAAAAACGTTTGACAATAATTTCTTCAAAAAGGGTACGCCCTTCTAAGTTATAGGAAGAAATGATACAATAATACTAAATCAAACTAATGCATTTGTTAATATATAATAAAAAATGCATTTGTTAATATATAATAATAAAAGATTAGGATAAAAACAAGTGGTAGGATTGCGTGCGTACTGGAAAAGAAAATAAAAGAAAAATAAACAGGATTTGTATGTAATATTTCTTTAAGAAATATATATTACGCTATATATTAATATAAATACTAAACTTTTTATTACAGAACGCCGCGGACCAAGTTATTAGAAGACCTGCAAACTATTGTTGAAATAGCCATGAGATTAAAAACTGAACTGAGAAAAAATTAAAAAACATTATGTAAGTATTGATTTCACCCGACGAAATACATGAACAAATCAAAGCTGCAAAAATGTCTGTCGTTAAATTAAAAGATGAGTTGAAAACAAAGAGGGTGTCCAGATTTTTAATATTTTGTCTTTTAGAGAAGAGACACGTGAAACTTCTAATGGTTCTTTCACACGTAAGCAACTGGGCACTGCTACATGTGCTTGTGTTTCTACTCCAGGAGAAGAAACACATGTATATGTTGTATCAGTAAAACAAATGTGAATCCAAAAAAATTTCAATAAAATTACATGCATTATGTGGCATATCGCGAAATACAGCTTCTTCCAAAACTTATTTTATCGACACATATCGCAACATTAATTTATCACAATCTTTGGTAATAAACGTGAAAGATAAAAATTATAAATGTATTATCTTTGGTGCAAGCACAAGCAAAAAAATCATGATTATGCAATACCTTGTGTAAAATTGATGATCCGTTTCTTATTGATCGTTATGAAAAATTTCTTCAAACGTTAAGTACATGTACTTTAAAGAAAATGCCACAATTGTTACAAAAGATTCATACATGTACCGTCGTATCAAAATTTAATCTATCTGTAAGCAAAAAAAATAGAAGAGGAAAAAGTCCAAGTTTTACAGTACAATAAAGAATTCGAATATGAAGGGTCACAAACACATGCTTGTTACATTCAGACATCTTTGCAAGGCAATGTTTCTTTCTATTCAATTATTATCACCTCATTTTCCAAAGGTGAAAAATATTAAACGTTTAATATACATATATGTTATAAAAGTTTATTCTGGTAAAAATTTTTTCGAAAAATGCATAACTATTGAAATAAATAGCTAATGGGATAATGAATAAAGTAATTGAAAGAAGGGCTAGCGAACAAAGCTCGTTGTTAGTGCATCAAACATACATAAGATTTATAAATAAAAATAATACAGACGTTTCGACCTTAAATGTGGTCTTCATCAGTGCCTGATAATGTAATCAAAGAAACCACACTTGCACGTTGTAGTACCGTTTCGACTTTGAGCGATTCTGAGAGACTGAGATTAGAGCAGTAAAATCATTCAATTCTTCTAACCATTCGATTCTTCTTCAGATACGCAAGTTGTAGGTATGCATGCATATGAATGCTACGTCGAGTGCGGATATAATCATCAAATATCAATCCTACCGACGAATCGGTTGTTATTCCGATGTATCGTTAGGTCATGTAGAAGTATGACTACAAATAGCATACTTTCAGGGGAAAAATTTTTTTCTTTTAAGAATGCCCAAGTGTAAGCACGATGAAGAATGGAATATGCGCAAATATTATTAGACCAACCAATACAATTAGAGGAAAATAAGGCGACATGTAACAGCGTCTTCGATGTAAACAGAATATCTTTTTCCATCTGTATAAAAAATACACATAAAAAAGAAGAACAAGCATTGTAAGACAACACGCATTGTATGCAATTAATGTCGGGAAGAAATAAAATATTAACAAAGTGCAGCAAAAGTGAAAATGAGGCAGAGAAAGGATCTTTGGAAAAGAAAGGATCTTTGGAAGAAGAAACATCTTTAAAAGAGAAAGGATGGGAGAGGAAGAAAAACCAACAACATGCATAAACGTCCAAGGTTTCCACAAAAATTTAGTATGCTAAGAAACATAAAATCCAGTAGAGTGTTTTCCATAAGTGATTCTACTGAGAGTGTGATAAACTCAATAAAAGTTCGAGGCATATTATACACTTTGAGGATGCTCAAGACTACTGTAATATGCTGTTGCAATACAAAGAAGAAATAATTACGAAAAATCAAGAAACATGTACCAGGTTAAATAGTGACAGATCCAATGATTCGAAAGAATGTACGAAAAAGAAAATCCAAAGAAAAAAATAAAAAATCAAGAAACATATACCAGGTCAAATAGTAATAGATCCAATGATTCGGAAAGATATACAAAAAAAGAAAATTCAAATCCTCAAAAAAAGAATGAAAGAATTGGAAGAGGAAAATAGAGGTTTTAAAAACGCATCACATTGTATGAAAATGAGGACGGATGCACAAATAGTGACGAACATGTTCATAGAGTACATACTTCAGGACAGAAAAGAACAGGCTCTCGTACAAACAGTAGACCAATTATACGAATATTTTGAAGAAAATCAATACCTGACAAATAATGAAACCCATCGTTGGCATTCCCAAAAAATTAGAAAATTTTGGCATCAGTTTTAAGAAAATCGGTCCATTAATGACTGACAATGAGTAGTTCTGAACACATTAACATAGAAAACTAAAAAAAAAATTTCACGAAAACAAAACCTCTTAAAAATCAATCTACATTGAACAGTTTGTCCATGCTTTATTGAATCAAAATTTTCTGAAATGCAAAGATTACTAAAGGACCAAGTGATTAAAAACTGTCGCTTGAAAAAGCTTATAAAAGATGATTTTATAATTTATAAATAAAAATAGAAAATTCACTCTATCGCCATGCAAAAATAGAAAACGTCAAATTATGTCCAGTTTCTTATTGTTTACGTATAGGTCGTACTTTTACGAAGAAAACAAGCTATTGAGGAAGAAAATCTATGGATAAATACCGGAGTTATGAGCAATTGAGTAAAGGTACAAAAAATCAAAAAACCAAAAAAACCAATCCATAAAAAAATTTTTCTATGTGATTTCCGAGTTTAGCGGGCCAAAATACATAGGAAAAAAATAGTGGCATTAAATGTACAAAAAATTTTTTTTATTTTGTAAACTAGTGTAATTTATCTGTCTCTCTTTTGCTGTCAGATCGTTATCTATAAAGATCTTACTTCCTTTACCAAGCAACTTTTTCTTCACCATTCTCTCTTTTATCTTCCCAGCTATTTCACCTTCTTTTTAGCGATTTCTCCTAGAAATTCTTAAATTTCCTTTCTTCTTTCTCCTCGACCCAATTTTGCTCCTTTAATAATTATATTAAAGGAAGACATTTAGATAAAAAGAGATATTTAGATGGGGATATTGAAATAACTCATTATATCTGTTTCCATCTCTATAAAAAGTACACATAAAAAAAAGAACAAGACAAATTATATGCAATTAAGGTCGGGAAGAAATAAAATAATAACAAAGTGCAGCAAAAGTGAAAATGAGGCAGAGAAAGGATCTTTGAAAGCGGAAGGATTTTTCGAAGAAGAAACATCTTTAAAAGAGAAAGGATCTTTGGGAGAGGAAGGATCTTTGGAAGAGAAAGAGAACAAAAAATGCATAAATGTCCAAAGTGTCCCCAAAAATTTAGTATGCTAAAAAAACATAGGATTCAGTAGGGTGTTTTCGATAAGTGATTCTACTGAGAGTAAGATAAATTTAATAAAAGTTCGAAGCATATACTTTTAGGATGCTTGGACGTTATCACAAAAATAAATACGTGATAACCGCATCATGCGGTAGTTTTGCCGCTAATGTTGGTTGTCACGCTTCGACATTCGGAGCTCCGCATTATTTTAAGCTCATATTCATTTTTACTATATGTATGTATATGGCTTTTATGCATTATAAGCATTATGTGTGTTATAAGTTTTATAATTAAACGCAGCATCATGACGATTATTCGCGACTTGTCGCGACACGTGCGTCTCAAGCATAATCGTTACGCGTACGTACATATGTACATCCATCAAAAATTTTGAATGGTTATTAATTTTTAATGTCGAATTAGTGTTTAGATATTCTCGGACTGAAGATAATGAGTGTCGTTGACATGCATGGAACACTTTTAGAGAACGATACAGAAAAATTACCAAATTGGAGGAATTCCAATACTGCAGGGCAAGGGATACTTAAGATAGTGTTGCCCAAAATGCACACCTCCAATCTATATATATACCATATATATATATATATATATATATAACAACAAATGTCCCGACTCACTCACTGACTGACTCATCATCTGTCGGTTAGTCAACTAGGTCAGCTAATACATACCAAATTGTTTAAGAACAAAAGTACATATCAAAATATTTATATTCTATAAGGAACTGTAAAACATTTAGTTTCCGCAAAGCGTTTAAACGATTAGCTGTTGGTATTGTGCTAATAAAATGTCTGCATCATGAATTTTTAATTTCAATTTGGAACGTTTGATGCAAAGAACTAAATGCATGGCGTGCGGCGCATTATTTGAAAATCAAAAAAACTGCAAAGGTTATTTACTCACTTTTCATAATATAAATAAAGATTATTATTTGACGAGAGACTCTACGCGACCGAAGAAACAAGAACAAGAAGACAATTCACTAAATTTTGCACCAGGTACCTCAGGCACCTTTGCACTCTGCAGGCATCTAGCACCAAAAACAAAAAGAGTATAAGCAATTTTGAAGAAGAGAACATTTAGTTTCAAACGATCGATGTCCGCGTTAGCACTGTTAGCAGCGTCGACATAATGTGGCATGTGAGATTTGTCGAGTTCGCTTATCGAGTGAAAAAAACTTGGAGGCACATCGCAAAAAAATGCACGTACATGATTATGTCTGTAATGTATGTTCCAAGATAATAAAATTTAAAAAGGCCTTGCACGGTCATATGAATACTCACGTAGAGGCCAAATACAAGTGCACGAAATGTCAATTTTGAAGAAGAGAACATTTAGTTTCAAACGATCGATGTCCGCGTTAGCAGCGTCAACATAATGTCGCAAAATTAATCATGGATTTTCGACTATAATTTGGCGCCTTGCCGCCTGCTTGCTTGCACGCTCGCCTCGCAATCCTTGCCTGCCAGCATCCTCTCGCCAACACCGAGGACCGCCACGAGGAAGGACGAGAGCGGCGGAGTACACCCCTCAGGAGGGCGCCGGGGCACCGACACGGTGAGTCGCACGCTTTATTTTCGCTTAATTACTCGTTGCTCGCTTAATAATCGTGAGGGGACCACACCCCCCCTCTGGTCCTTCGAGATCGTCGCATATTATTTCGCTCGTCGCGAATCCGGGGACGGATTTACACCCCCCCCCCCCCCGAGCATGAGTCATTTAAAAATAGAGTGATCATTTTAGAACAGAGGGGCACGGCAACGTATATCAGAGATTTTGTAAATGACACCAATAGGAAAGAACGCGAAGCATTTATAGAAATGCTGAGAAAAAGGAATATTTCCTTCAATAAATTAATGAAAAAAAATAAACGTATAATACTTGACGGCCACAAAGTAGCTCATCCAGAGACTGACGAACATATAACAAATGCGGAATATTACTATAGCTAGGGAACTTTATTAGAAAAGAGAAAACGTATTTTAGAAACACCCAAAAATATTATAATAAAAAATTTTTAAATAGTAAAACGTTTGATGTGCGGTGAATTCAAAAATAAGGAAATCCGCTGTCAAGAGGGCTGTTGTAATAAAAAAAAAAAGAGATTAATATCAATAACAATGAGGTACATACATAAGAAATGGATAGAGTCAACTTGATAATAATTCAATTACTACAAATTAAAGAAAAAAAGGATTTCTGCGTGTCAAGGATAAAAGAGTAATTATTTTTTTGGATAATTATTTTGCACAACAAATATTATAAATATTTTTAAATTTTTATTTTGTTGCAGCATGCTAATGAAAATAACGACAGACAAAGAATTAGAAAAACATAAAAGGGCAGAGTTAATCGACTGCTAGAGAAGCGACAGAGTGGAGTTAATAACGAAAGAATTAAAATAAATCAAAGAAAGAAAGGATGAGTGCATGAAAACAATGAGAGTAATTATTTTTTTAAATAATTATTTTGCACGAAATATTATAAATAATTTTAAATTTTTATTTTGCAGCATGATATAAGAAATAGAAACAAAAAAAACCTGAGGAAAACAAAATATTAGAGCTACGCGATTTTCTTACAAGCACAACTATTCTGCCGCCGGGAGTAGAAGACATACGCAGGTAACATAATGCACCCCACACTAAAAAAAATTATACTGGGTCGAAAAAAACCCATATGTAAGTAAAATTACATTTTTTTCAGTGTACCGCTCGATGAATTCAACGCATTGCCGAAAGTAAATTTAATTGTAAATTTAATTCCACTAACAAATACATGGTACGAACCTATGGAATTATCATCTGGCGAGAAATAAGCATTTACATTACGGGGATTATCGTTTTGTTACACGAAATTTATTATATAAATTTATTTTGCAAATTAAAGAATAAAGCTGTAATTACGTCGGAACAAAATGCAAATACAATTTCTTACTCATCATCATACTCATCTTTCTCCAATAAACTTCGTAGACTTTTTCACTTACTGTATCTGTCATAGCTGAGCGTATTCTCGTAATACGAATTGCCGAGAACGGGCTTTAACAGAATAAAATAATTGAATAAGACAGTCACTATATGTAGTGGGGAAATTAATGAATTTTAAGAAACTTACTCCTCAAAAATATCGTTTAACGATAGTGTTGTAAAAAGTAAAAAACACTGCAAAGAACACTTAAGAGGCATTCAACTTTGACGGCTTCAAAAAATTGATTTTTTTTTACTGATTTGTATTCCTACATGTATGTAGAATATCCTTGTAAAAGGATTTTTTGAAATTCGCAATATTGACGGAGCTACGAGCTCATACGTAAAAGCGCACGGGGTACAAAAGTTGTATCTATCGCAACTTTTTTGGCAACATTCAATGACGGTTTTATAAGTATACTAAAGATAATGAACATCTTGTGGGAATTCGTATTGGACGAACAGCAAAGACATATGCCGGCCAAAAGGATAGACAGCGCATAATGGACGCAAATCGTCGCACATTTTCTGCGTTTTTCTCGAAACCACTCTCTGTTTAAGAATGTTTACGTAAATGAATACAAGTATAAATAAATAATCTTCTATTCATAAAAATATATTTTAATTTACCATTTTTACCACAAAAATAAACCCATTAAAAATTTGATCTAATTGTATTTAAAAATATATAATTATATCTAATCATGTGTACGTATGAAGTATACATAATTTGATCTAATTATATATAATTATAAACAATTTTAACTACTTGTATCTAATTAGATCAGGTCAAAATCCATACATAATTAAATCTACAAAGTTATACAAAATTGTATATAATTAGATATAAACATTTTTTCCCGGGTGGTTATCAATTGGCGAGCGGATGCAAGCCGTTGCTTATTAAAAGTAAAGAAACGTAACTAGAAACTTCCCGTTGACTCAAAAACCCAATAAATTAAACAAGTAATAGATTTGTTGTGATTTAAGTGGTCCCAACAATTCCACGAAGCGGGGCAACGGAAATTCAGTTACGATAGCGGGCAACAAAAAATCAATTGAAACGCGCGATAACGGGAGGCATGGGTCACCATAAATTAAAACGCCATGCGAGGGCTTTGGAAATCACGCGTCTAATTAGAGGTCGCGTCGTCACCCTGCCTCAATTTATCAAAATTAAAGAGTTCACACGTGTCACCCGTTTAAGAACGCGGATTTGAACTCTGACCCACGCTTCCCAGTAAGCAATAAAGATAAAGCAGTAAAAAGAATATTAGCTTGGACCACCAAAGAGTGGGGAAATATAATTCTAATAACGAACCCGCCAATAGATGACCACTAATTAAAAATTGTGTAACGAGATTTCGGTAACTCGCCACGAGATAGGCGGAAAACCGAAATCTACGTCACAAACAGGAACCAGACTCCACCAATCCTAATCATCCTCGGATTAAATCCGCCCCTTTAAATTCATATAAAAACCGCGACTCCGCGTAAATTGTCGCGGAAATTGTCTTGCGGATCTTCTGTAAGTTACATTTGCTCTTGTCATTTTTATTGTTTGCGATTCAATACCTTTTGTTGTGCTGCTTGCTTTGTACATGTATACAGATTTTAATTCGACTGACAAAGGGCTTGTGCCCTTCCTGGCCTTCCAACCCGGGAGTATCATGTCGAGGATGCTTGGTGTATGTCGAAGCAAAAACAATATGAGATTGCTTCTTAGAGGAATTAAACCCCTGTATTGTACCTACATTTGAGTATGGTACTCAATGATGCTTATATGAACAAGGAGACAAAAGTAAAAAAAAAAGTGTAACAGTAGCTGTTATAAGAATTAACGCCTCTAGTCATCCCGCGGCCATTGACCTGCCAATCACAGGACCTGCCTATCAATGTCGCCTGACCGGTCGTTATATCGATTGTTAATGTAGATTCTCTGTGTTTCGTATCGTTATATCGGTCAAGTGATCTTTTTGAAGCAAGAAAAACTAGTGAATATCACGGACGAAACTCGTAGACTCCCCTTCGGCAAGGACCTTCACTCTCATCAAAGACACTTCAGACAAATCTAAAAAAACCGGTGCAACGACCACAGGTGAACATAGCGTGCGCGACCGGCACCGATCGCGGGGGCCGTGTTCATCGTGAACTCGCTGCCTATCCACCCGCCCATCAGACTATTCGCGGATAGTGCCTTCAACATTTTATGGTGAAATCCTCCTGGAAGTCCTCCTGGCGAAGTCAATTTCTCTTGAACCATAATATTGTAATTCGGAAATTCAATAGTAATGAAGAGACTTGAATGTACATTCACATTCGTATTCCATTTCTTATTGATACACAAAAGCCCATAGATATATTTTCAGAAGCGGTTTATTTCAAATCAATTTAACTATTCCACAACTGTGAAAGGTTTTATATTTCCGATAAACACACGAAAGATTAATTCCAAGTTTCCACTAATTTCACCACAATAAGAAAAGCAAAAATCAATTTGATTAAGACAATACTTTACTATAAGAATGTTTATTAATTATTTTACAAGCGCGGATAATATAACTTTATATAAAAAAAGGAGCAAATAATATAAAACATGATTAAAAGATTATTGCACACTAGGTTGTTGAAAAATATAATTATGTAAGTATAAAAGAACATAGGTCTTACAATCAGTAACAATATAACGATATTCGAATTTATCGGATAATAACACCTTTAACAACTTTAGAACTTGTGGCACCAAGTATTTATTATGATATGATGTTTATTACCGACATCGTCGTCAGTCGTCAGTGATCTCTCGAAGTGAAAAGGACGCGATCATACGTCTGGAATAGTGTCTGGTAAGAATTAATTTCAAATTTATTCATTTTCTTAATTTAATTAACTAAATTACCATTAAACTTCACGTCAGGAGAAGAAGCCGTAATGAATATTACATATTCATGTTGGCCGTAAATATCTGTTCGTGATTCGTTCGTTCTTGTGTTACCTGATCTAAGAAATCTTATAAAAACAAATTTTTCGATATTTTATACTTATTAAATAATATAGAATAGCAACAAATTAGTAATATTATATATTATATGGCAATAGTCCAATTATACAAAACATATGTATAATTGTATCAATTTGTTGTCAACGGTTTCGGGCAAAAAAACGGTACCAGGTGGCTAACAGGAGGTATTAAATCCCCTCAAAATCAAAGCTGATTCATACATATCAATACACTCTCACATAAACCGATACATTAATTTTTATGTACTTATTTTATAATAAACCAAATGCCATTTAAAATTAATCTCTAATTCTTTTAAGGATTTCGTCCTGCGTTTCTTGTCCTCAGAGATCGCACATGGTCCTTTCCCGGGTAAAGGGATTAAATTCCTTGACCCAAAACAGGACCGACGAGCGCACGGCTTACAGTCGCGACCGGTCGGTGTTATAGCGTCCATACGGACGTTATTTGCATCGACATAAGAAGAGCTCGAGAAGAAAATACCTAAATACATCATGGAAAAATATTTTGGAATTGGATGCAAAGGATGCCATAAAATTGTTTGTGGCTTAACTGATAGCATAATAAATGAAAAAATTTTTAAACATACAGAAAAGTGCGATAAAATCTTCGATAGTATTTTTAACGAAAGGTAATTATTTATCAAATACTTTTAAGATTCTTAAGGATGTTCGAGCGGTACAATCCCTGCTAAAAGTTAAATTTTTAATACAAAATTACTAAAATAAAGACTGCATGTATTTTTTTATATGTTAGAAAGGATTACCGTTAACAGTATGAGTATGTTTCTTTGTCATTTAAATAATTAGTATTGTTTAAACAATTAAAAAAAATATTTTCCAAAAAGTTTTAAAACTTAAAATACAATATCAATGACATATGTTTTACATATAAAAAAAGTTTTAATATTTTTATAATTTTAGCAATTCCTCAGAAGAGCCCTTGCCACAGGGAATGAGGACCTTGACGTTGGATGAGGCGACGGCAATGGAAAATCGCCAGAAAGGTAGAGGAAAAGGTGGTATCGCGGCCCCTGCTTGTAAGTTGGCCCCCCATGGTTTTCATATTTCTGATAACGCCATATGCGCCGTATCGTCATATCACTTCTCCTATGTGCCATGTGACCAGGGAAACAATGATACACTAAGTGAAGCACTGATGGCGCAACGATAAAGCACTGAAGAAAGAGTTTCAACAACTCACCTTTAAAAAATTTAAGCGACTAAAAAGAGCTCAGAGCATTTAAGAACGCAGTTATATTATTAGAAAGACGAAATACCGGAAATAGCATAGAAGATTTTACAGAAAATTGTAGAAATATAAATATTTTTGTAAAAGAACTAGATAAAGAAAATATTCCACTGGACCGAAAATATCCGAGTGCGAATTGAATTCTGCGATTAAACGATCGCGATAAACTGTTTTATTCGATTCAGACTGTGTTGAATCCGCTAATCTCGACAAATCAATGCCAGAAACTAAAGAAGCAAAGACATTAAGAGATGTGTTAGCATCAACATCAAGTGCTGATACAAACAATGACCCTACACTCGAAAGTGTAAAGATACGGCCACCTACAAGCTCGACGACAAAAATATATGTCTATGAGGCAATAAAAAGATTAAGGTAGGTGCAGTGGGTGTCAATACATCAAAGAACCATGGAAAGCTAAAAGCTACAGGTCTTGGTGCCTAATTGATAGTCTGCAACAACGCCAGATCCTGCAAAGCCAGGAGTTATCAATACAGCTAGAGCCCTGTACACATACGGTATGCTGTCAAACAACACGCAAGTTGCTGCTTAAAAAAAATAGATTTATATGATAAATTGAGGGAAGTACGAACCATCCAGCCTTCAGGCATTGATTGGGCATGGACAGATGTAGACATGCCTAAGAGATCAGTTATATCCCTTAACGCAATGAAGTTTTAGACATACAACGCCATATTCATCTCAAGTGACATTACTCCATAAAACTACGAACCCCATCTCATTACCACAATTTAAGAAATAGACACGCGAGTAATATAATCATTACACATGCATACGCACGTAGGCATACATATTATTATTTTATTTTATATTATTTTACTTTAATATAACTCATACGTGGCAACATAATGTACCATGTATAACTTAAGGGGAAAGGTGTTACGTACGGAAAATTTTATTCCAAAATTTTAGACGACGTAAGCTAGATTTTCTAACGAACGCTCAGTTTCCCCACAGAAATGTTCACGTTATCTTCGTTATCGGCTGGATGTTGACAGGCTGTGCCCAGCCGGGGTCCAGCTGGGGGCCAAAACTACGCCTCGAGAAAAACCTCCCCCCTTAAGACGCGTACGAAGTGGTGAGAATCTCGCGCGGGGGGTTCTAGCATCGCAGCATGTGATTTGAAAGCCTACGCATCGGTTGAAGAAAGTATAACAGTTCGTAATTTTGTGCCGTGTGTTCAATATGGACAATAATTTTAAACAAATATTAGACCAGTCATCCGATAAAGATCGCGCGTTGTCGGATAATAGTGATTACACTGGCAACATTTCGGGTATAAATAGGGCGGAAAAACGCCGCGGAACGTCATTCTAATTCAGTTATTCGACTTTTGACTATTCATACGTCTAATTCCGAGAATTTGCGCTCAATCCTAAAACTTAGGTCCTTATAGCCTTATGTCATATACGACTGCGTTTAACGCGTAACTTACTTTTGTATACCAAAATTTAAAGAATAAAGGTAAGGTTATTTTTGAGAAAAGAGCAAGCTCAAGATCTTGGAATTTCATCCCGTACCTATCGAATTCTACATTTATCAGTTTATTTATGAAACACAACTCGGTTTTCGCTGACAAAGTGTGGCGGATTGACCCTTTCCGCTGACGAAGAGTGTGGCGAACTAATTCTTTTCGCTGCCGAAAGACGTGGCGATTACATCAGCGATCATCAAGAGGAAGATCTTACCAAAAGGATTGAAAAAATATGCCACATTCGGAAATTATCGCGCTAACCAAACGTACAAAGTGTTGCACGATACTTTTATTATAACTATTATATATACATTATGGCTATATATACATATATATATATATATATATATATTCTACTGTTTTGTAGGAATGGGTTATTGAAGACCTAAAAAAAGAAGTTCAAATCCTCAAAGCAAGAATTCAAGAATTAGAAGAGGAAAATAGAGGTTTTAAAAACGCATCACATTGTATGAAAATGAGGACGGATGCACAAATAGTGACGAACATGTTCACAGAGTACATACTTCAGGACAGAAAAGAACAGGCTTTCGTACAAACAGTAGACCAATTATACGAATATTTTGAAGAAAATCAATACCTGACAAATGATGAAACCCATCGTTGGCATTCCCAAAAAATTAGAAAATTTTAGTATCAGTTTTAAGAAAATCGGTCCATTAATGACTGAGTAGTTCTGAACACATTAACATAGAAAACTAAAAAAAAAATTTCACGAAAACAAAACCTCTTAAAAATCAATCTACATTGAACAGTTTGTCCATGCAGATTGACACGCAAACAGGCACCGAACTATACATATAATACCAAGAAATTTTGTAAATTGACGAGCAATAAAATTGGAAAAGAGCCAGTAATGGCGGGTGAGCGGTGGGTACTTCAGCCGTTAAAAAACAATTAATGAGAGCTCATTAAAAGGTATAAATTTTTCGATTTATAATGTAAATTGACACACATACAGGCACCGAACTATATGATGTACTATATAATGTAACTAGTTTGATATATAATTATAGGTCCCATATATTTATATATGTTTTCATATAAAAAATTTTTTACCGAAAACTGAAACATTCTGGCATTGTCTGACGTTGGATCAATCGCAGAAAAAAATAAACTATTAATTAAAATTGACGAGAGAAACACGTCTCGGGTATCCGATATCTCTAAGAGACTCGTAAGGGGAAAAGCTCGAAACATTGTGCATGTACTAGAGAAGGCATTAGACGGCGAAAGCAACACGCCGCTGGCGGACTTAGTGGTATGCGGCGAATGCAACACGCCGCTGGGACTTGAAATAATTTGGCTCAAGTCCCGCGCCCCGGAGGTAACGACGGCGAAAGCAACACGCCGCTGGCGGACTTAGTCTCTGCCGCTCGCGGCCTTACACACACACACACACACAAAGTCCCGATGGTCTCGGTATAACGACGTCTGCTCCCATAAGCGGCCATGCATAAAACCGTGCGTCGCCGACCGCTCGTCCGGCCGGTTGGGTACTATAAAAGGTGCAGTGTGCTCGGCGAGCCGAGCGACACGAAGAATATGTTTAACGAAGACACAGCATTGCCACGAGTCGGTGTCGAAAGACCAAATGGCTCCTATGTGGCACGCGCACAGAGTGCGTTGAACCTCAACTCCTCCCAAGAGGAGTAAAATGCAAATATTCGACTAATGAAATGCCCGATACATATACTGACCAAATGTAGTACAATAAGAAGTAATATGAATAGTACAATAAGATTAATATTAAGATTATGATTAAGATTAATATAGTACAATAAGAAATATTAAGAAATATTTCGTGACAAGCGCCTTTTATGTTAAACATACTCTGTTTTATACAGATACATTCAACTGGGATTCTCTTTGTCTGATTGCAGATAATCTGAGATAGAGAAACATGTCGGACCGTTACCCAGACGACTTGCCGTTGAGCCCCGAGGAGGGTTGCATTATCGGCCAGACGGAGGCGCTAGTCCACGTAGTAGATGTTGCGTCAACGTCCACGACGGCGGTGAGTAACCGTCGTCGTCGTATATTGGATGTGCCGCGGCCGCCACCGCCACCGCCGCCACCAAACATGGATGCAATAGAGGAGCATCCGGCGCAGCAGGACCGCCGCCCTTATCCTCAGCATCCTCAACTGTTGCGACGACAGCAGCAGACATCGCAACGGCGACAATTGCCAACAATTGTATCGTCCGTTGCGCTTACTGGTCCGAGATTTCGGATCTCACGTCTTCCGCCACCCGTTTGTCCGCGACCCGGCCAGTCGCTAACAGAACGGTCAAGACGAATGAAAGAACGACGTTGGCAAGCGGCCATGTCGTGGCTAAATCAATATTATCCGGTGGAGTCGGAAGTGCCTCGTCCTAGGCCTCGTCCCGCCGAGATACTGGAACCGGTGGTACCTCGTTCCGAGACGCCCGAGACGCCGGAACCAGAGGAGCCAGCAGAGGAGGAGCAGTCGGATCCTCAACACGTCGCTGCGACACCGGCGACACCGGCGCCGCCGGCGGTATCGCGTCACGACGTGGAGAGCATGAGCTCTCGTTCGAGCTCGAGTAGCAGTGATGTTGAACTCGAGGTGGAATCTCGCTCGCATTCTGGTCGAGTGCTCAATGACATTGACCTATTGAATCCTCGTACCGTTCAGTTAGACTACGCTTCCGGCGAGGATATCGTCATTGAAGGCGACATAGACTCAGTCTTAATCTCGTGCTACACTATTGAGCCGTTTAAATGCAATACAACGTGCAAAATCTACACCAAACCAAGGATTCCGTACCTATGCCAAAACAAGAAACTCACCGCGTACCTTGAGGTTGCGGAAGACGAGTTTGGGTTCACTCGTGAAGCTTGGTTTCAACGTCCCGACGATGTAGTCGCCAGACGTGTAAAATGGTACGAGTTTGCGTTTGCCGAGGTGGACGATCATCCAGTGTACGTAGTATTTCAAAAGGACGAGTCCTTGCCGTTTTTTGACAACATACCAAAGCGTAGCACGTACGTACAAAAGGGACGTCTGCAAGCCACGTGCGCAGCATTTGTGAAGCACGTGGTTATTGCCTCCGCGCGGCAAATGTCGCGCGACACCAAAACAGCCAAGGGTGGTGTCATCTACGTCGATTACGAGGTAGACAAAACATACACGGTAGCCCAAGAAGACTACCAAGTGTTTGCGGGCGAGATTACAAAAACACTTGCAAAAACAGACCTTGCGAGAGCGTGCGGTATCACGTGTCTTAGATTTTACTGTTGCCAACACGGGATGCGCCTCGACAAGAGACTGGCCAAATATTATCTGAGACGCATATGCAACAGAAATCATACGCACGTTGACACAATTCAGATACATCGCGCTGACATAATCAGCGTCAAGCATACATTGCAATGCGACGACGACGAGGCACGTCGTGACTGCGTTCTGTTAGTCAAACTTAACGGACGAGAAGACGATAGTCTGTACAGTATGTTTAGACGATGCAGAAACATACAAGGAAAAAAGACGGACAAGTATCGCGTCGGTTTTCTGTACGATTACGGTTTCTTTGACCGACACGCCTCTCCCGACATTGCTGACAATGTTGTCACGTACTGCCAAGCTTACAGCTCCGCCGCCAAAATGGCGCGTCCGCAGAACTGCGGACTAACAGCGGCATATGTGATTTGTCGGAGTTACCAACAAGGCGACCAAGAACTCAGCAAAATGCGAAATTTAACGCGCCAGTACATCCAAGATTTTGTGTCGTACTGCAAAAATTACGTGCGTGTTCGCCAAGAATTGCGAATAGAAGAAACCCTAACATTTCAAAACCGCCGACTTGGCGACGGTGAAAGTATGTCGGAAGCGATGCAGCGCTATCATGTATTTGATCCAGACAGGACATCGATCATAACGGACGTTATGTTCCGTCGCCGACTGATTTATCGGCTTAAGAATTGGAAGTCGTACTTCGATCGGTCGGTAGGAAGGGAGTTGACCCTTCTACGTCAGATCGCCCGAGACAAGAGTTTCTCCACGCTACCTTGGACGCCAGCGAGTATCGTTCAATTGGTCGTGCGCGCAGAATTTCGCGCGATGTATTTCGTACATGGTAGATCAACTGCGTACGAATACGAACTATGCAGATACATGTTTCGGTACATCACCGAATTAAAATCGACCATGGAGGGCCAAGTGCTACTCCGTCCGCTCTTCGAGGACGAGGACGTCAATTACGACAAACATCCGCCTGAGTATCAATTGTACACCTCACAAATATCGGCCACAAATATGACGACCGTGCGGATCTTGTGGGAGATAATTAAGTCTCTACCCACCAATCCTGAAGAGGAGGAGGAGGAAGACGACGAAGAGGAAGGCAAGCTTGACGACCTCGCTAAACGAGAAAGACTTGCTTTAAGATACGTCATAACGACATACGCAACGTGGGCGTACATATACTGTTTTGTGAAGCAGTCAGTCCGCGATACGATGGACATTGGCGCGATAGCCAAACGCTTCTATCGCGATTACAAACGAGTGTTCACGCTGGATTATTTCCTAAAAGAATACAAAAGATACCAGAAAAAACACCTCTCGTTCCGTGTTCGAAACCAAGTACAGGCTGATCGAGCGATTGGGCAAATGATATCAGATCCGCACTACCACTTTGCCAAATTTGTCAAAGTCAGCGTTGACGTGCCGAACGCGACGACATTTTTTGCGCGTGCCAGCAAATATTTTAAGACGCACGTAGAAATTTTTCCCGCATCATTATTGCATCGACACAGAAAGGCCACGGATGAAAGCCTCGTCTGGTGTGTTGTACTAGTGGGTAGCAACATACAATTGCCGAGTGGCATCTGTCTCACGCCGGAACACGTCAGACAATGCGTGCGTTATATCGAACAACAAAGATCGAAAAAGCGTCGCAAAACAAAAGCGCTACAAAAAGCGCTGCTCAAAGACCAATCGCCCCCACGGCCGCGACGAGCGAAACGGCCTGCGAAGCAGCCTCGTGTGGAGCGACGTCCACATCCCGATGACGACGTATTATCCGTCCCAGTACAAACAGCAGAACGCACCAAGACCTCCGGATACGAAACCGAGCGTTTATCCGAGCATGTGAAACGCCCACCGGCAGCAGTCAGCGTTACTACAGACACTGCTGGACCGTCCATAGCGGCGATAAAGCGAACAACTATGACGAAAAGTATGTCTCCGGCGCCGCCGCCGCCGCCGCCGCCGCCGCCGCCGCCGCCGCCGCCAGCGTCGTTGGTGGGATTGCGACGGAGTAAACGACTCATGTCAAAGGACTCGACAGTGGAAGATCTGTCCGACACAATTGAAATTTCTTCGGGTACAATGATCTCTTCCAGAAGAAAGAAGAGGCTTCACCGTACCAAATTAAAGTTTACCAAGAAAAAAGACTTAGCGATTATAAGAGCGGCACTCAAAACGACCCACTACAAGCCGCTTGTCACGTTTAAGATATTGAAGCAGTCGAAGGCTCAACTGTTTGAGAACGTCAATGTTGTGCAAATACAGCATCGGGCTGTGCAGATTGCAACAGGCAAGACGACGGCACGCTTCCGCAAAGAATATGCGCAAGACATAAAGAAATTAAAACATATACTCAAAGGAGCTCGATTGTTTAAAGTACGCGGAATTAGAGTTCTATCGCGAAGCGACATAGCATGGCGACTCTCGCGTGAGCAATCGACTAATCGATTCCCGCACACGGCGCTCGAGATAGAAGAAAGTAGTGACTCTAGCTTGCGCTACTGCGTAGCAGAGCATGGTAACGCGTGGCGTACGTGACTCGGCAACGGCCGCGAGCGTGTTTTGTCACGTGATCATTGTCGCGAGGAGCGCGCGGATCTCCTCACTTTTCGTCGTGAGCTCAAGTAGTGAGCACGTTTCGTGTCCCTTGGACAAAGGGCATTTTCCGTTGCTTTATATTGCGAAGTTGATAGATAGCTAGTGAACATTGGTTATTTTGAGAGTCAAGCTCTTGAAATACTACTATTGAAGAACATCTCGAACGAAATATTTGTAAAACGCACAGCTACCAAAGATTCGATATTTACTGGACTGGAAATGGAAAGTTACATTCTGCTGCCATTGTGCACAGAGATTACAAGGGAAGTACGATCGCGAGAATGATTACTCGCTTAATATATGATTTATCAAGCCAGCTCAAGGTAACACTACTTATTTACAATTCATTTGAGAGACAGACGTGTCAACACACGTTCTTTACTTGCAGTTAGCGTGAAACATAGTTTCACACTCTTCATGTGTTACTTTTTCAGGGCATACATGCCGCTATTTCCATTACAATATTACGAACATTCTTAATTTTAGATTTACTGTTAGATTGCGATTCATATAACGATTAAATTGATATTCTTACTCAGCGCATATTCAAGTTATAAAGTTGCGATTTCGTTTGCGTTACAAATTACATTCATAATTAGATTGCGATTCGAGTCTTTAGAGTGATTGATGCGAATGAACGAACGTTTGCTAATGTACGATTACTTTACTTTGATGTGCTTCATGTCGACAAAACGAGAGACACGCTAACTGTCTCACTGAAAGAGACTTTATACTTTTTTCTGTGTGTATTGATATATGTGAAACCTTGCCATTTGCTGTGTGTTTGCAATGAATGAATTGAACACATTGATATTTCTTGCAACAAGATTAGACGCATATTACCTTCCAATTAAGACATAGATGATGTCAGATTTAGATATTTAAATTATCTTCATGTTAAGTATATTATTCCGTGTGAACTTTCCTTAGTTTATTTACTGACACCGTTGATGTGTCACTTTTATGCATTCAATACTATTCACCTTTAACTATTTTGAATTATCCTTGAAATTAATTCACGTTTATCTTAAACTCGCACCTTATATTTCAGTTTGAAGAATTATTTCTTTAATTATATTGTGTTCAAGACATTACATATATTATATTGAATTTACTTCATTGTGTGTATTATCTGAAGATATTGCAATGTGATTTATTTTTGCATTATTTACTTGATTTATATTTTGTGCCTTATTTGAATGATTTTTACTTTGTCTGTATTATATTCTGTATTGATTTCTTTGAATTGTTTGTACGGACATTGACAAGGTTTTGGGTAGTTTCCCTTGTCCGCGCAGCAAATTTTGGTGTCCCAACAAGCAGTTCTACCGATAAAAGAGATATAAAATATTTTCTGTTTTCTTTTGCATGAGCACCGCCCTTTCCCGTTTCAGCTCAGCTCTCATACGAGGGCCGTTACATAACATTTTGGTCCTTCGAGCCGGATCGTGAGATCCAGAAAAGTATAGATTTGATTTTCAATTATTAAATAGAATTCAAGCTTAGTATTTTCAATACGGATATACAGTCAAGCGCGAGGGAGCGATGCTCAGTTAAGAATTAATTGAAGTTGTAAAGAGCCGTGTGCGGGAGGGTATCATTTCTGATTCTGAATTTCTACCATTTTATACGACCATGGATGTCAACTACTTAGAGAATCGACTTGATCAACAAGTTTCATTGAGAAATGTCATAAATCAAGCTTATGACAATTTGATTAAAGTCGGATTAAACAGTATTACCACTGAACGAATTAATACGCGTCTTTCTTCCTTAAAGGAAGCATGGGAGAGATTCTCCCTAAATAACGATGATTTAATAACTTCTATTTCTAAATTGTCTAGTGAAGATAAAGTTAGAGTTCAACGTCACCCTTACATTGCTGATGATTTATTTTCGGTAACTTATGAATCCTATCTCGATACTTTAGAAAAGATAGACCGTCTTTCCGAATCAATTCGACGGTCTCTAGCCGCAGATGCGTCATTTAGGCCTCCTTCTCAGTCTGAAGCCTTACCGTCGAATTCTTCAACTGTCGTGCAGCATACGAGGCTGCCACGTATTAATATACCAACATTTAGTGGTTCACCTTCTGAGTGGCTTTCTTTTAAGGATTTATTTTCCTCCATTGTTATTAATAACCCGAGTGTATCAGCGGTCGAAAAATTGCAATACCTGAAAACTAATCTGGTGGGTTCAGCCGCCCTCCTCATCAAGGATACAGTGCTCACTGCCGATAACTTTCAAAAGGCTTGGGACCTTCTGTCCTCCTTTTACGAGAATAAAAGAATCCTCGTTCAGTCTGAACTGCATTCGCTTTTCAACCTCAAAAGATTAACTAAGGAGTCAGCAAGTGATCTCGAACAACTCTATTCAAAGATTGGCCAGTCATACCGAACACTGGAAAATCTTGGATGTCCTATAAATCATTGGGATGATGTTTTAGTGTATTTAGCTACACGACGCTTAGATTCGGACTCTCTGAGAGCTTGGGAGAATGAGCTAGGTTCGTCTAAGGATACCCCTTCATGGGCTCAGTTCGCTAAATTTTTGTTGGCACGTATATTTTCGCTTCAGTCATTCGAGAAGTCTAGATACGGTAAAGCTTTGCAACAGACGCGACAACCAACTGCCAAAGTACATTTTCAAGGACAGACAAAAAATACTTCGACTAAAGTCAATCAAAAATGTTTGATATGTTCGGGACAACATCTTATAGCCTTTTGTCCGCAATATACTAATAAAACGGTTGAGCAAAAGAAAGCTCTTATTGTAAAACACAAACTTTGCTATAATTGTTTATTTCAACATAAAATTTCTAATTGTCGTGTTACTACCAGATGTAAGAAATGCGGACAGAAGCATCATACGTCCATTCATATCAAGAACGTTCCAAATACACCAGAGACTAAGACGTCTAACGGAAAAGATGAACCCCCTTCGAAACCAGTTAAAACCGAGGCTAAAGTTTTACATTCGGCAATAGGTCAAATATCCATTAATTCTCAGGTTCTGTTAGCAACCGCGCGGGTCATTCTTATGGCACCGAGCGGTCAAGCTACGACGGTTAAAGCTCTTCTTGATCAGGGATCGGAAATTTCTATAGTAACAGAACGAGTCGTGCAAAGACTTCAGTTATCACGAAGTCATTCATCTTTAAAGTTTATTGGTGTAGGCTCTCAGAAGTCAAGAAACACCCGAGGCATTACCTCATTTATTCTTAAGCCCCACTTCGACTCTGATGTGGAATACTTAGTATCAGCTCATATTCTACCGAAACTTACTTCATTGATTCCGTCAGCTCATCTTGATTCTTCATCATGGGCTCATTTAGATAATCTTAAGTTAACGGATCCTGAATTTATTAAACCCGGATCAATCGATTTAATACTCGGAGTCGACACGTACTGTCATATAATGAAAGAAGGTTTAATCAAGGGAGCAACTAATGCGCCTATCGTGCAATGTACAACTCTTGGATGGATTATATCAGGTCCTACTGACCAAACAGGTACTACCTCCGAAGTTCATGGATATCACGTCAAAATTGATCCAGATCTTCATGATCTGTTACAACGCTTTTGGGAATTGGAAGTCATTCAAGTGTCTAAACCGGTCACACTATCTTCTGAAGATCAGAAGTGTGAAGACCATTTCAAGGCAACGCACCAGCGAGACTCCAATGGTAGATATATCGTAAGATTACCGTTCAAGGACGATGTAAGGAAACTTGGCGATTCCAAAGCAAAAGCTAACCGAATAATTTATAATTTATTCAATCGATTTGAAAGTAATCCGGATTATGCCAAAGCATATACTGATTTCATTGAAGAATATGAAAACTTGCATCATATGGAAAGGATTCCGAATTCAGAGGTCGAATCAGAACAAGTTTATTACCTGCCGCATCATGGAGTGATGCGAGCACATAGTATTACAACAAGGATAAGAGTAGTGTTCAACGGATCGAGTTGCACTACTACCGGAGTTTCCCTTAATCAACTACTTCATTCAGGTGAAAAGTTACAATTAAATCTCAATGAAGTACTTACATGGTTTCGATTATTTCCATTTGTATTTTTCTGTGACGCAGTAAAAATGTATCGTCAAATACTCATACACCCAAGTGATTGGAACTTTCAACGGATCCTTTGGATGAACAAGCTTCGTGAAATTATTATTTACGTTCTTACAACAGTCACGTACGGACTTACATGTGCACCCTTTTTAGCTTTGCGTACCACCGAACAATTGATTCAAGATGAGGGACATCGATTCCCTCTTGCTCTCCCAACTATGAGAAAGGGTAGATACGTAGACGACATCTTTGGAGGTGCCGACACAGCTGAGCAAGCTAAGGCAGTTGTCAGTCAGGTAAACCAGCTCTTCATGGCGGGCGGTTTTCCACTACATAAGTGGGTTAGTAATAACTCAGAAGTACTTACAGATATACCTTCAGATAAATGAGTCGAGTTACATTCGATTCAAATAGAAGAAACTACAGTTTATGCTCTAGGCATGTGCTGGCAACCTTCCGCTGATGTCTTTCAGTTCACGTTAAATTTAAAGATTCCCAAGGTTCATACTAAAAGAACTGTCTTATCGACTATTGCGAAATTATTTGACCCATTAGGGCTTTTGTCGCCCATTATTATTGGAGTGTATGAGAGTGAGAAGAGCGTCGAGTGTGAGAGCGAGGGTGACGGAGCGAGGATGCCGGAGCGAGACGGCAGAAGGCGTGGGGAGTGGAAGCTTTCGGGCCTTGCGAGCGTTCGCGGGCAGTCTCATGTAACCGTTCAATAAACCTGGTCATATCGAATTTGTGTACCTTCAAATTACCCGTACCGACCAACTGGCGACGAGGATAAAACGACATAGGCTATAGGCCGGATGGACGACAAGAAGGATATCAGACCAAAAACTGCCTGGATCCAAGAGCTATCGAAGGAACAAGTACGGGAAGAACTGAGCGGGAGAGAAATCGAATGGGACGAAGAGGAAAACCTCAAAAAACTGCGTATAAAGCTACGTACGGCAGTAAAAGAATCACGTCCGCAAATAACAGTGGATCAAAAACAACCAGAAGACGGGAGACCAACAGATACGGGAACAAGGAAATCAAAAATGGAATACCGAAGTCAACTGGATTTCAAGCTCGGGGTAGACGATTGGGAACAATTTGTAGAGCGGATTGAATTGTACTTTGTAGCAAATGAGATTACAGATGTAGCGAAAAAAAGAGCAATTCTACTAACAAAAGTGAGCGCGGATACATACGCGGCGATTCGAAAAGTGTGTGCCCCGAGCAAGCCAGCGGAAACAGACTTGGAAACCATTATGGAAAAAATGACGCAATACTTCAAGCCGAAAGTAAGTGTGCAGGTGCTGCGTCATCGAGTGAGACAACGCATACAACTCGAAAACGAGACCGTCGTGCAATACATAGCCGCGCTGCAAGAATTAGCGAGAGACTGTAAGTTTGCAAATGTGGACGATGCAGTAAAAGATCAGTTCCTAAATGGGATTCGAAACCGCGATATAAGAGTCGCGCTATTCAGAGAAGATAATTTAACGTTAGCTACAGCAACAACGATAGCCACAGCATACGAAGCGGCAAATCGGAGCGCCGACGAAATCAAAACACACGTGCGCACAGAGGAGAAAGAGTCAAACGAAACCACGAACGAAGTAAACAGTTTGGAGAGCTCGAACACATCGCGACGGTACAATACCAATCGCAGAGGAGGAACCAGGGGAACGAGAGGAAGAGGGACGGCAACAAGCTCACAGCAACAGCGAACACCGGCGCGGGGACCATCGACGGCTGAAGACTGTACGTGCTGTGGTAGGAAAGGACATAAGATTAGAGACTGCTGGCATAGAGAGAAAGAGTGTCACAATTGCGGTAAGAGGGGGCACCTCGAAGCGGTATGTAGAGCGAGAAAACAACGGAAGGTAAAAAACATTTGCGAAAAAGAGTCCGACACTGACGGGAGCGATAGTGATTCAGATTCCGACCGTTGCCTTTTGTCACTAGCGATTAAGAAAGCCGAGATAAATGCCGTAAAGATTAGGCCACAATACCTTAAGCTGAGGGTAGAGGGAAATAATTTCAACATGGAAATCGACGGCGGGGCGGCGGTATCTTTAATTAGCGAAAAAGTAAGAGAGCGTTGGTTTTCGGAAACACAATTACACCCGCCCGACATAACGTTGAATTACTATGGGGGAGAAAAGTGCCCGTTAGTGGGTATGCTGAAAAACGTATCGTTCAAATACGGTGACGTCACCGCGACAGGGAACCTGTATGTAGCCAAGACGAACGGAAAACCGTTAATAGGTAGGGAGTGGTTACACGCGCTCGGGTTATGGCCATTGGGAGTAGTGCAGACGCGAAAAAAAATAAAGGCAAGAGAAAAGAAAAAGGTCGAAATAAAGCAAGTAGAAAAACGAAATACACGGGCTGATAAAATAGAGCATTTTTTCAAAAAATATCCAAATCTGTTCGCAGAGGGAATCGGGACGTTTAATAAAGCAGAATTCAAAATTCACGTAAAAGAAAACGCGGTGCCAAAATACCATAAGGCACGAGTTCTGCCGTTTGCGCTGCAAGATAAGGTCGCGAGAGAAATAGACAGACTCGTAAGCGAGGGGATACTTTCGCCGGTAGACGTGTGTGAGTGGGGGACACCCGTAGTCCCAGTCATAAAAAAAAGCGGAGAAGTACGACTATGCGGAGACTACAAAGTAACGCTAAACCCATGTTTAATCGTAGACAAACATCCGATACCGCGTATAGATCATTTAGTAGCAGGATTACAGGGAGGTAAAGTCTTTTCCAAAATTGATCTGAAAGAAGCCTACGCGCAAGTCCCCGTTAGCGCGGAGTCAAAAAAATACCTTACAATAAGCACACACAAAGGGCTGTTTGAACCAAATAAATTACCGTATGGAATCGCGTCGGCGCCAGGATTCTTTCAGAAACAAATGGAACTGATTTTATCGGGCATACCGAACGTTTATGTCTTCCTGGATGATATTGTAATAAAGGGAAGCAACGATAACGATAACTTAGCAACGACAGGAAGAGTATTCGACGTACTAAGCGAATGCGGACTGAAATTGCGAAAAGAAAAATGCGAGTTGTTAAAAAGAAAAATTTGTTATCTAGGAGTCAAAATTGATGCAGAAGGTATTCACGTACTAAAAGACAGGGTAGAAGCGATCGATCGGGCCCCGCAGCCAAAAAATGTTAAAGAATTACAAGCGTTCTTGGGAACCATAAATTATTATGGGAAATTCGTTAAGGATCGAAGCACAAAATTACATCCGTTGCATGAATGCCTGCGAAAAAACAAATTCGAGTGGACAGAAAGCTGTCAAAAAGCATTTGAACAAGCAAAAAAAGATTTGAAATCGGCTAAAGTATTAATAAATTACGACCCAAAAAAAGAACTTATTTTGACATGCGACGCTTCGGATTATGGCTTATCCGCCGTGCTATCGCATGCCACACCGGACGGGGACCGACCGATCGCATTCGCATCAAAAACGTTGTTAGCAAGCGAAAAAAAGTACGCACCGATAGATAAAGAAGCGAGAGCGATTATTTTCGGCGTGCAAAAATATTACGATTACCTATACGGACGGGATTTCATCCTAAGAACAGACAATCAACCGTTAGTTCGCATTTTAGGGCCGAAAAAAGGAATTCCGATTATGGCAGCGCGAAGACTGCAAAGATACGCGATTTTCTTATCCGCGTTCCGATTTCGCGTAGAATATGTACGTTCAGGGGAAAATGTAGCTGATGGATTCTCAAGACTCCCCATACTCGAGAGAAAAGCAAAAGAAGAGAAAACGGAGATGACATACTTAAAATACGTGACCGACCAAAAATTCGCATGCTTTGATTACAAACAAATCGCAAAGGAAACTAGCCAAGATAAGGAATTAGCCCAGGTGATAAAGTACGTCATGCTAGGATGGCCACACCGTAAAAATACACCAGAGGGTCTGGAAAAATATGAGATCAGGAAGGACGAACTAACCATGGAAGAAAATTGTCTAATGTGGGGCTACCGTGTCATTATACCGAAGAAATTACAGGAAGAGGTGCTCAGCGAATTGCATGCGACGCATGCAGGAATAGTCAAAATGAAATCGATCGCGAGATCGTTTTTCTGGTGGCCGAAAATTGATCAGGACGTGGAAAGACATGCGCGGGGCTGCAAGGAATGCGCGGAGACTCGAGACGCACCACCGAAACCACCAGCGAGAGTTTGGAATTGGCCGGAAAAGCCGTGGCAACGCCTACACACGGATTTCATTGGACCATTTCAAGGACACAGCTTCCTGCTGATCATCGACGCACGTACAAAGTGGCCGGAAGTAGAGATCATGAAGTCAACGACAGCAACAGCAACGATAGCAGTGTTCCAAAAGATATTCTCACGTTTCGGACTGCCGCACCACATAGTTAGCGACAACGGAACACAATACGCAAGCGCAGAGTTTGCGGAATTCCTACGACCGTTAGGAGTGAAGCACTCGTTTGCGCCAGTAAAACATCCAGCTACAAACGGTGCAGCCGAAAATTTCGTGAAGGTATTTAAGAAAAAAGTCAAGGCAATGTTAAAGGATGGGAAAAAAATACAACAAGCAATCGACATGTTCCTTTTCGATTACCGTACGACCAAGCACAGCACCACAGGCGAATCGCCCGCGAAACTAATGTTCAACCGGAAACTACGAACGCGTTTTAGCTTGTTACAACCAGACATAACTCAAACAGTACTCCGAAAACAAGCTAAACAGATCAAGAACAAAGGAGGCAGCAGACGTGCCGAGTTCACGGAGGGGGAAGCGGTCTGGGCTCGAGATTTTCGGAAGGACGCCGGGAACTGGAGTAAAGCAAAAATAACCGAACAGCTCGGACCAGTGACATACAAAATACGTTTCGACGATAACGTGGAGACAAAACGACATGCAAACCAATTGACCGGAAGACCGGAAACAACGAGGGAACGGGACGCCAAAGCATCGAACCACGAAGAACCAGAACCACGACGATCGGCAAGACTTCAGGGAAAGGCGAAGGATAAACGTTGAATCAAACGGGGGAGAGTTGGAGTGTATGAGAGTGAGAAGAGCGTCGAGTGTGAGAGCGAGGGTGACGGAGCGAGGATGCCGGAGCGAGACGGCAGAAGGCGTGGGGAGTGGGAGCTTTCGGGCCTTGCGAGCGTTCGCGGGCAGTCTCATGTAACCGTTCAATAAACCTGGTCATATCGAATTTGTGTACCTTCAAATTACCCGTACCGACCAATTATTTCTGCCAAAATTTTCATTCAAGAACTATGGTGTAAACGATTAGGGTGGGATGACCCTCTTCCTTCTCCTTTATGTGAGCAGTGGACAACGTTTTTGACTCAACTTCAAGAGATGCCTAATTTCACGTTCCCTAGATGGCTTGGATGTCATACGACAGACGCTATAGAATTACATGGATTTTGTGATGCCTCACCTAAGGCAATGGCTGCGGTCGTTTATATTCGAACTGTCTCTAAGGAGGGACGTATTGTAGTCAACTTGGTTTCATCAAAAACAAAGGTTGCTCCGTTAAAGAAACTCACCATTCCACGATTGGAATTG
Organism: Leptothorax acervorum; assembly: GCA_035220615.1. Taxonomy (NCBI): domain Eukaryota; kingdom Metazoa; phylum Arthropoda; class Insecta; order Hymenoptera; family Formicidae; genus Leptothorax; species Leptothorax acervorum. Next base: position 28,750 of record JASTWQ010000933.1, read on the forward strand.
TCAGGCGCTGTGTTGTTGGTTAAACTGATGACTCAGGTATTACACGTTCTAGAAAGACAGGATATTCCCTTATTTGGTTGGATCGATTCGTCAGTCGCCTATACATGGATAACAAACCATCCGTCGCGATGGAAAGACTTTGTGCAAAATCGAGTCTGCTGGATTCAAGAAAATTTACCTCAACTCCAATGGAATTTGATACCAGGAAAACAAAATCCAGCTGATTGTTCAACCCGAGGGTTGACACCAACTCAACTGCAAGAACGATCTGAATGGAGGAATGGACCTCAATGGTTGAGGCAAGATCCTTCAACATGGCCGCAAGAAACAACTGTACTTTCTTGTAGAGATAATCTTGAAGAACGATTGGTTCAGGTTTCCGTCGTTACTAAGGTTAATTCGCGACAGACTTGGGATCTTCTTTATAGATATTCAAGCTTCACCCGATTATTGCGCATCACTGTGTGGTGTTTTAGAATTTGTGCTCGATTTAAACGATCGTTTGATTTACCTACTACAGGTCCTTTAAGTACTCAAGAGTTGCAAAATGCAAAATTGTTTTGGGTTAAGATGATTCAACAAGCTTCATTTTCTGAAGAACTTAAGCTTCTCTCTAATGAAAAAGACTTACCAAAATCTAACTCCTTAGTTCGACTTACCCCGAAGCTCGATTCAGAGGGACTACTACGAGTAGGAGGACGTCTTCAAAACTCCCAATTATCAGAAGACGCCAAACATCCCTTGATTCTCCCGAAAAGTTCTGCACTCTCCTCTCTAATAATAGCCGATGCCCATTCGCGTACCATGCATGGGGGGACTCAACTAACGTTATCATTTATTCGAAACGAGTATTGGATCGTCGGGGGACGAATTCCAATTCAATCTTTCATTTTAAAATGCGTACGATGCGCACGTTTTCGACAACGTAGAGCTCAACAGCTTATGGGACAATTGCCGCCTGAGCGCGTAACTCCTTCTCGTCCATTTCTACATTCCGGAGTAGATTATGCGGGACCGTTTCCTATCAAAACTTGGAAGAGTAAAAACGCGCGTACTTATAAAGCATATGTCGCTCTTTTTGTTTGCGAATCTACATCCGCAGTTCACATTGAATTAGTTACAGACTACACTACTAATGCATTTATTGCAGCTTATAAAAGATTTGTCTCTCGAAGAGGGATCTGTGCAACGTTGAGGAGCGACTGTGGAACCAATTTTAAAGGAGCTGATTCAGAATTGACAAAACTATTTCATTCATCTTCCGACGAAGCTAAAAATCTTGCCACACTTTTAGCTAACGATGGCACTCAGTGGATTTTTAATCCACCTTCCGCCCCTCACTTCGGAGGCAAGTGGGAGGCTGGAGTGAAGTCCGTAAAATATCATTTAAAACGCGTAGTAGGGGAAGCTCTTCTGACTTATGAGGAGATGACTACTCTGTTAACACAGATCGAAGCAGTACTAAATTCAAGACCATTAAGCCCATTATCGGAGGATTCCGATGATCTAAGCGCCTTAACTCCAGGGCACTTCTTGATAGGAAGTTCTCTGTCAGTAATACCAGAACCCTCGCTGGAGGATGTTAAGGTAGGTCGCTTATCAAGGTGGCAGTTACTTCGTCACATGTTAGTGTTTCTGGTCAAGATGGTCGAAGGAATGTCTTCAACGGTATCTATCCACATACAAGTGGAATCAGACTACTTCTTCTATTAGGGAAGGCTCACTTGTGTTGGTCGCAGACGAGAGGTACCCTCCATCAAAATGGCCTCTGGGCAGAATAGTTAATGTTTATCCAGGTGATGATGGACTGATTCGAGTTGTGTCAGTTCGTACCCACACCACCATCTTGAAAAGACCGATAGTTAAAGTTTGTCCGTTACCTATTCCTACTAATGATTAATGAATTTGTTTCGGTAACTCCCGTTACCGAAGGCGGGCGGCAATGTTTAAAGTACGCGGACTTAGAGTTCTATCGCGAAGCGACATAGCATAGCGACTCTCGCGTGAGCGATCGACTAATCGATTCCCGCACACGGCGCTCGAGATAGAAGAGAGTAGTGACTCTAGCTTGCGCTACTGCGTAGCAGAGCATGGTAACGCGTGGCGTACGTGACCCGGCAACGGCCGCGAGCGTGTTTTGTCACGTGATCATTGTCGCGAGGAGCGCGCGGATCTCCTCACTTTTCGTCGTGAGCTCAAGTAGTGAGCACGTTTTGTGTCCCTTGGACAAAGGGCATTTTCCGTTGCTTTATATTGCGAAGTTGATAGATAGCTAGTGAACATTGGTTATTTTGAGAGTCAAGCTCTTGAAATACTACTATTGAAGAACATCTCGAACGAAATATTTGTAAAACGCACAGCTACCAAAGATTCGATATTTACTGGACTGGAAATGGAAAGTTACATTCTGCTGCCATTGTGCACAGAGATTACAAGGGAAGTACGATCGCGAGAACGATTACTCGCTTAATATATGATTTATCAAGCCAGCTCAAGGTAACACTACTTATTTACAATTCATTTGAGAGACAGACGTGTCAACACACGTTCTTTACTTGCAGTTAGCGTGAAACATAGTTTCACACTCTTCATGTGTTACTTTTTCAGGGCATACATGCCGCTATTTCCATTACAATATTACGAACATTCTTAATTTTAGATTTACTGTTAGATTGCGATTCATATAACGATTAAATTGACATTCTTACTCAGCGCATATTCAAGTTATAAAGTTGCGATTTCGTTTGCGTTACAAATTACATTCATAATTAGATTGCGATTCGAGTCTTTAGAGTGATTGATGCGAATGAACGAACGTTTGCTAATGTACGATTACTTTACTTTGATGTGCTTCATGTCGACAAAACGAGAGACACGCTAACTGTCTCACTGCAAGAGACTTTATACTTTTTTCTGTGTGTATTGATATATGTGAAACCTTGCAATTTGCTGTGTGTTTGCAATGAATAAATTGAACACATTGATATTTCTTGCAACAAGATTAGACGCATATTACCTTCCAATTAAGACATAGATGATGTCAGATTTAGATATTTAAATTATCTTCATGTTAAGTATATTAATCCGTGTGAACTTTCCTTAGTTTGTTTACTGACACCGTTGATGTGTCACTTTTATGCATTCAATACTATTCACCTTTAACTATTTTGAATTATCCTTGAAATTAATTCACGTTTATCTTAAACTCGCACCTTATATTTCAGTTTGAAGAATTATTTCTTTAATTATATTGTGTTCAAAACATTACATATATTATATTGAATTTACTTCATTGTGTGTATTATCTGAAGATATTGCGATGTGATTTATTTTTGCATTATTTACTTGATTTATATTTTGTGCCTTATTTGAATGATTTTTACTTTGTCTGTATTATATTCTGTATTGATTTCTTTGAATTGTTTGTACGGACATTGACAAGGTTTTGGGTAGTTTCCCTTGTCCACGCAGCAAATGTTGGTGTCCCAACGAGCAGTTCTACCGATAAAAGAGATATAAAATATTTTCTGTTTTCTTTTGCATGAGCACCGCCCTTTCCCGTTTCAGCTCAGCTCTCATACGAGGGCCGTTACATAACACGATGAAGCGTTCCAAAGATTTATTTCTTACTTTTTTCTTTTTATTTGACGTCTGCTTTTACAAACACTTTTTTTGTTAGACGGATCGATGAAGCGTTCCAAAGATTAATTTTCTTTCTTATTTTGATTTTATTCGACGTCTGCTTTTATAAACACTTATCTTTTAGACGGATTACACTTTTTGCTGTTACATGTAGAATCAAAATTTAATTTTCTTTTTTTTTCTGAATGTGTGTGTGAATGTGCGAACGAATGTGTGTGAGCGAATGTGTGAGTGAATGTGTGACTCTCAAAGAACGTTGGCGATGAAGCGTTCACGTGCCGTCCCCACCTCCTCGTGGTGAGAGTCGGGCAACGTCGAGCACAACTGGGACTCTTGGTTGAGTCTTGGTTGTCGTCGGCTTGACGGCTGACGGGGCTCCGGCTTTCCACATTGCGAAAGCAACACGCCGCTGGCGGACTTTGTCGTATGCGGCGAAAACAACACGCCGCTGGGACTTGGAATAATATCGCTCGAGTTCCGCCGAAGTTGTACGACGGCGAAAGCAACACGCGGCTGGCGGACTTAGTCGTATGCGGCGAAAGCAACACGCCGCTGGGACTTTGAAAATTTCAAAGTCCCTATGGTCTCGGTAAAACGTAGCCGTCGCCCATAAGCGGCCGTGCATAAAACCGTGCGTCGCCGACCGCTCGTCCGGCCGGTTGGGTACTATAAGAGGTGCGCAGTGTGCTCGGCGAGAGCCGAACGACACCAGAGATGTTTAACGAACACAGCATTGCCACGAGTCGGTGTCGAAAGACCAAATGGCTCCTATGTGGCACGCGCACAGCGTGCGTTGAACATCAACTCCTCCCATGAGGAGTAAAATGCAAATATTTGACTAATGAAATGCCCGATACATATACTGACCAAATAGTACAATAAGAAATAATATGAATAGTACAATTAGATATTAAGATTATGATTAAGATTAATATAGTACAATAAGCCCAGCGGCGTGTTACTTTCTCATTTATCACATTTGTAACACGTCTAACAACTGGCATTTTTCTTCTGTTGCAGAAGAATGGCCCGTACACGTGGAGTAAGATTCCCCAGATGGGTGGACATGGAGCACGAGATGAACGTGGACGTGGACGTCCCGATGGAAATTCCTCCGGTATCTTATTTTTGGTTTTCTAAAATTATGTATCGATTCCGTGTGTACCTTTTGTAACAGGCATGTTCTTTTATTGAAGCTGTTACCACACGAAGATTTTTCGCTAACGGACGAAGAGCAGGAGGAGGAGTCAGAGCTGGTCCGGCAAATGGCCCGTATACGACCACAAGTGCCGGCTAACCCAGACCCTCCTCCTGAGGTACAAAGGGTGATAAGAGTACCACCACCACCACCACCAGAGGACGATGAGGTGGATATGGTAAATATGGTCGTCAGAGTACCACCACGTGCTCGCGTTCAAGTCGCGGAGGAGGAAGAGGAAAAGGACGTACAAGTCGTCGAGATTAGACTTAGAATACCAGCCGGTGTAGAAATAATACCAATTGTAAGATTAGACGCAGAGTAAGCGTGCGTGTGCCTTTATGTAAAAAGTGTGTACTTTAGATTGTGTTTGTAATAAAAGATAAGAGAGGATATAATACATATATTTATCCTCTCCTTTCGTTATATCGGTCAAGTGATCTTCTTGAAGCAAGGAAAACTAGTGAATCTCACGGACGAAACTCAGAGACTCCCCTTCGGCAAGGACCTTCACTCTCATCAAAGACACTTCAGACAAATCTAAAAAAACCGATGCAACGACCACAGGTAAACATAGCGTGCGCGACCGGCACCAATCGCGGGGGCCGTGTTCATCGTGAACTCGCTGCCTATCCACCCGTCCATCAGACTATTCGCGGATAGTGCCTTCAACATTTGATGGTGAAATCCTCCTGGAAGTCCTCCTGGCGAAGTCAATTTCTCTTGAACCATAATATTGTAATTCGGAAATTCAATAGTAATGAAGAGACTTGAATGTATATTCACATTCGTATTCCATTTCTTATTGATACACAAAAGCCCATAGATATATTTTCAGAAGCGGTTTATTTCAAATCAATTTAACTATTCCACAACTGTGAAAGGTTTTATATTTCCGATAAACGCACGAAAGATTAATTCCAAGTTTCCACTAATTTCACCACAATAAGAAAAGCAAAAATTAATTTGATTAAGACAATACTTTACTATAAGAATGTTCATTAATTATTTTACAAGCGCGAATAATATAACTTTATATAAAAAAAGGAGCATATAATATAAAACATATGATTAAAAGATTATTGCACACTAAGTTGTTGAAAAATATAATTATGTAAGTATAAAAGAACATATGTCTTACAATCAGTAACAATATAACGATATTCGAATTTATCGGATAACACCTTTAACGACTTTAGAACTTGTGGCACTAAGTATTTATTATGATATGATGTTTATTGCCGACATCGTCGTCAGTCTCAGTCATCTCTCGAAGCAGAAAGGACGCGATCCTATAGATAGACGTCTGGCATCGGCAATTCGTATAACTGGTAAGAATTAATTTAAATTTATTTTTTTAAATTTAATTAACTAAATTACCATTAAACTTCACGTCAGGAGAAGAAGCCGTAATGAATATTACATATTCATGTTGGCCGTAAATATCTGTTGGTGATTCGTTCGTTCTTGTGTTACCTGATCTAAGAAATCTTATAAAAATAAATTTTTCGATACTTTATACTTATTAAATAATATAGAATAGCAACAAATTAATAATATTATATATTATATGGCAATAGTCCAATTATACAAAACATATGTATAATCGTATCAATTTGTTGTCAACGGTTTCGGGCAAAAAAACGGTACCAGGTGGCTAACAGGAGGTATTAAATCCCCTCAAAATCAAAGCTGATTCATACATATCAATACACTCTCACATAAACCGATACATTAATTTTTATGTACTTATTTTATAATAAACCAAATGCCATTTAAAATTAATCTCTAATTCTTTTAAGGATTTCGTCCTGCGTTTCTTGTCCTCAGAGATCGCACATGTTAAATTTTTAATACAAAATTACTAAAATAAAGACTGCATGTATTTTTTTATATGTTAGAAAGGATTACCGTTAACAGTTTGAGTATGTTTCTTTGTCATTTAAATAATTAGTATTGTTTAAACAATTAAAAAAAATATTTTCCAAAAAGTTTTAAAACTAAAATACAATATCAATGACATATGTTTTACATATAAAAAAAGTTTTAATGTTTTTATAATTTTAACAATTCCTCAGAAGAGCCCTTGCCTCAGGGAATAAGGACCTTGACGTTGGATGAGGCGACGGCAATGGAAACATTGCCAGAAAGGTAGAGGAAAAGGTGGTATCGCGGCCCCTGCTTGTAAGTTGGCCCCCCCCCCCTGGTTTTCATATTTCTGATAACGCCATATGCGCCTTATCGTCATATCATCTTCTCCTATGTGCCATGTGACCAGGGAAACAATGATACACTAAGTGAAGCACTGATGGCGCAACGACAACGCATTGAAGAAAGAGTTTCAACAACTCACCTTTAAAAAATTTAAGCGACTAAAAAGAGCTCAGAGCATTTAAGAACGCAGTTATATTATTAGAAAGACGAAATACCGGAAATAGCATAGAAGATTTTACAAAAAATTGTAGAAATATAAATATTTTTGTAAAAGAACTAGATAAAGAAAATATTCCACTGGACCGAAAATATCCGAGTGCAAATTGAATTCTGCGATTAAACGATCGCGATAAACTGTTTCATTCGATTCAGACTGTGTTGAATCCGCTAATCTCGACAAATCAAAGCCTGAAACTAAAGAAGCAAAGACATTAAGAGATGTGTTAGCATCAACATCAAGTGCTGATACAAAAAATGACCCTACACTCGAAAGTGTAAAGATACGGCCACCTACAAGCTCGACGACAAAAATATATGTCTATGAGGCAATAAAAAGATTAAGGTAGGTGCAGTGGGTGTCAATACATCAAAGAACCATGGAAAGCCAAACGCTACAGGTCTTGGTGCCTAATTGATAGTCTGCAACAACGCCAGATCCTGCGAAGCCAGGAGTTATCAATACAGCTAGAGCCCTGTACACATACGGTATGCTGTCAAACAACACGCAAGTTGCTGCTTAAAAAAAATAGACTTATATGATAAATTGAGGGAAGTACGAACCATCCAGCCTTCAGGCGTTGATTGGGCATGGGCAGATGTAGACATGCCTAAGAGATCAGTTATACCCCTTAACGCAATGAAGTTTTAAACATACAACGCCATATTCATCTCAAGTGACATTACTCCATAAAACTACGAACCCCATCTCATTACCACAATTTAAGAAATACACACGCGAGTAATATAATCATTACACATGCATACGCACGTAGGCACACATATTAACATTTTATTTTATATTTTTTTACTTTAATATAACTCATACGTGGCAACATAAGGTACCATGTATAACTTAAGAGGGAAGGTGTTACGTACGAGAAATTTTATTCCAAAATTTTAGACGACGCAAGCTAGAGTTTCCAACGAACGCTCAGTTCCCCCACAGAAGTGTTTACGTTATCTTCGTTATCGGCTGGATGTTGACAGGCTGTGCCCAGCCAGGGTCCAGCTGGGGCCCAAAACTACGCCTCGAGAAAAACCTCCCCCCTTAGGACGCGAACGAAGTGGTGAGAATCTCGCGCGGGGGGTTCTAGCAGCATGTAATTTGGAAGCCTACGCATCGGTTGAAGGAAGTATAACAGTTCGTAATTTTTGTGTCGTGTGCCGAGTGTTCAATATAGACAATAATTTTAAACAAATATTAGACGAGTCATCCGATAAAGATCGCGCGCTGTCGGATAATAGTAATTACACTGGCAACATTTCGGGTATAAATAGGGCGGAAAAACGCCGCGGAACGTCATTCTAATTCAGTTATTCGACTTTTGACTATTCATACGTCTAATTCCGAGCATTCGCGCTCAATCAACTTAGGTCCGTGTAGCCTTATGTTATATACGACTGCGTTTAACGCGTAACTTACTTTTGTACCAAAATTTAAAGAATAAAGGTAAGGTTATTTTTGAGAAAAGAGCAAGCTCAAGATCTTGGAATCTCATCCTGTATCTATCGAATTCTACATTTATCAGTTTATTTACAAAACACAACTCGGTTTTCGCTGACAAAGTGTGGCGGACTGACCCTTTTCGCTGACGAAGAGTGTGGCGAACTGGTTCTTTTCGCTGCCGAAAGACGTGGCGATTACATCAGTGATCATCAAGAGGAAGATCTTACCGATAGGATTGAAAAAATATGCCACATTCGGAAATTATCGCGCTAACCAAACGTACAAAGTGTTGCACGATACTTTTATTATTCCACGGCAATTTGGCACTTTTGGCACTTGTAATAAAAATAAAATGTTACTTTTTTTCCAGGCGCGGTGGGACTACCACATACGCGATTATATAAACATTGAGCACCAGCAGCAGGTGCAATATATGAAAGACAGGGCTTACGCGAAGATAACGATAATATATGACAACGTGTCATGATATTTAGCCTTTACACGCTGACGAAGAGTGTGGCGAATTGGTTTTTTTGCTGACGAAGAGTATGGCAACTATAAAATTCGTTTTCGAGAACCCGGGCTGAATGACGAATGAAAGGGAGATAAACGGGTTCAAATTAAACGGATTAGATTCCAGATCAAACAAGCTATTATTTCAAATCAAGATCCTCTCCCCCTCTTCCAAAAACTTCAACAACTACAAAATTCACCTCAATATAAGTTGATTCCTGTCGAATTTGAAATCGATTATCCCAATTACAATCAAATAAATATATCTGATCCCCATTACAAAACCTATAAATTACGGTATTTTCTTGGCTCCAAATAATAGTAATAATAATAAAAATCACACTTTGTCAAAATCCTGGATAAATTGCTTAAATACATTGACCCAAAAACGGACGAACGTAACATAAGCATAGAGCGTCTTGGATTACGAGCCATACAAGGTTGCAAACGTACAATAAGTAAATTTTTATTAGAAATAAGGTGTTATATAATTGTAGAAATTGCGCAGTATTCTGATTTCAGTACATATAATTTATCTGACAATGAGTAGCGTGTGCTATTAAGACACAGATTGAATAGGGGGGGGGGGGGGGGGCAGTGTGGTCTGGTGGCTAATAAGTTACAGCTGCTCTACTGTTACAGATGCAATTCCAAAGTAAACTCATATACCTAAACCTACCCATGGTTCGGAAACTACTTCGGAACTAGCGGCAATATCAAAAATACTGTTAAAAAATCCTGTATATTTCCGATGACAAAAGATGAGGTCAAAGAATACTAAGAATACAAGAATACAAGTCTAATAGAATTGAATAGTTTTGTTACAAAGTAAGTAACTTGGTATTGTCATACATCAACGTATACAAGAATATGTGATTTAACTAGCTCCGATTGACGCAAAAAGAAAAAGAGTAGTCGCCAATTATATGCAGCAAAGATCTTTTAAACGTGCGATAATAAAATGTCATCTGTGGAAAGTTACTGGTCAGCAAGTTTCATTAAGGAAAAAATTGTAACCGTGAAATGCTTAATTTGTGATACTCCTGTCAGTGGAAAGAAATTTGAGAAACATATATTAACGAAACATGGAAAAGACGAAGAGATAGCTATGCATTTGAAGAATATAATTCGACAAAGAAAAGAAGTAACTACAAACAAGCCAATTGATATAAATTTGAATGCATATTAATACAGATGTGCTTTATTTACAGAACACATTTTTGACCCTATAGGAAGTAACGCTCCCCCCCATCAGCAAGAGTTACGTTAAAAGCATTTCATATTCTTTTGTATAATTAACAGTTGTTGCATTATTAAAGGTATTAAAAGAAAAAGTAAACACCATCCTAAGTGAAACCGAAAAAGAAAAAATCTTAAGGATACAACATGAAAAAGAAATTGAAAAATCAAATAATCACAAATGGAACAATGAATAATCGCACTATATCAAGAGAGAAGAACAACAAACTCGAGAACACTCTAAACACTCTGTTCATGGAGAACTCAAAACATGATATTTCCGTTAAATAGCATTTAATTTTTGCACAATAATTTTCATTGTCTAACAGCGTTCCGAAATTATTAAATTAATGAAACAGTTGATAACCGAGAAATCATCTTGTGACCTTCTCAAACTACTTCATATTGGATTGCAACACAAACGTTGCGCATTCCCGTTATTTGTAGAGCAAGACCTGCAAAAAATGTACGAACTATTGGAGATGCTGGGTATTCGAGAATTTACGCCATCCGGTAAGGCAGAGCTGTCCACGTTCACTGCAGACGATGGCAACCTGACACTTGGAAATGCGTTACACAGAGTCAGTATTGAAATGACAAAAAATGGTATCACCGGCCACGATAATACTTGGATTAAAAGTCTCGAATCACTGGAACATCAAAATGTAGAAGAGAATTGGCGTGGAAAAAATAAAATAAAGAGAGAAGAGGGCACTACGGTACAAAGTGCTAAGAAAAAGAGAGGAAAATATTTGACACCCTGTCCTGACATCAGTCCTGACATCAAAGGACGATTCACAATCGTCCTTTATGTAAGGAAAATGACGAAATTATTCTAATTAAAAATTATTCTACCTATCGTGTTTATTTTACAGATAGAAACGAATCGATCACCGTCGAATGGAGGGCACAGTCTCCAAGTGTCAGAATGCTCTAAAACTAACAAATTGCGAGAAATAGCAGAAAAAGAAAAATCATCAGTTTTTGTAAAAAAATTAAAAAGTATGAAAAAAAACCAAGAAGACCAAATCCAAGAATTACAAATACAAATACAAGAGCAAAATAAAAAGCAGGTGTAAAAACCAAGAAGATTTGCTAAATCAGATGCGAGAAACAATAGCACAGAAAGAAGCTTTTATAAAAGAAATTAAACAGTTTGAACAAAAACCAAGATTTCATCCAAGAATTGAATGATACTCCTGCGGATGCCGAATCAACACCGCCGCCATCAACCTCAACATCAAGATGAGTTAACAAAAATTGTTTGGTCCAAACAATTGACAACAAAGTTGAGCAACAAAAAAATTCAGATTTAAAGTAAGAATGCAAGCGAAATAAGCAGTAAAAGACGACGATATTTTTATTTCGAGCCAAGTCTTAATACCGCGAGGTGATCCTATGTAGGAATATATTTGCCGCAATTTCAACAATAAAATTTCACCAACAAAAAGTTGGTCTCATATTTTATTCGTGGCGCCTCATCAAGATTACTCGAGGCGAGTAGTCGCGTAAGTTGTAATTTCAACCGAGAAACGTTGATTCGATGCGTTTTCATATAGAGTTATTCGCTGCGCGAAATTACTGCCCCATCATCAATATCTGTAATTAAGACCAAACATCCTTTAATTATTAAAAAATTGCTTGCAGGAAAATCATCAGTTTCCTAGAAGCGAGAAAGATCAAGTTCAGAAAGTGAGCTCACGATTCCTTTAGTCTCGTTAAACGCTAAGTTAATTAATTTAAAACTGAAATTAATATCTTACATATATCTATTAGGCAAACCAATTAAAATTTATTAACACGGAAGACGCATTTATGATTATCTTTGAATATGTTTTATGGCATATCGTATTCCGTTCTCACAATCAGAGATTACTATTTTGCTGGAGTTCCTGACGGCCATTTTCATCAACAGGAAGACACGCATGAAGAAATACTATAAAATACGAGAAAATATTGAACCGAACCAGACGGAGGTCGATGGCTCTAAGCATGATCGATCAATCCGATCTATAGTTTCGTTTTATGCGCTTCTCGATTTCTATCCATGATTTTTATTGACCATTTTATTGATCGGCCGTGATCCTTATTACCACATAGATGCAGATATATTGCACGCGCGAAAAACATGCACCTAAATTGTTCGTGAGAAGGTCGAATTCCGAGATCTTGTGGCTTTGCGACCCTCAAAGTGATCCCATTACAGATTTGTCTCTGTACTTTACATGATACCCCGGGAAAAAAAGTTTATATATAATTATATCATATTATATATAATTATATATAATTACATATAATAAGATCTATTTATACATTCATTTATATACAATTATATCTAGATATTTATAACTCCATATCAAATTATGCAACATCATATTACAATTCCTTTTTGAGTAGATAATTATATATAATTATATCAAAATATTTATATCGCCTCCTTTCCTGTCCGCATCTCCATGTTCACTCATAAAACTCGGAGGAAAAATATCAACGAGTACAGGGACATGGCTACTAAGATTCCTTAACGCAGAAATGGAGCGTTTACTTGCGACATAATTTTTCCGAACATAAATATCATTTCATGTGCAATCGTTAATAAGATGTTTCGGTGCTATATTTGTAGTACATTTTTATGTTTCGACAATAAGTCGCTTCTAAATCATTACGAAGAATTCCATCCTTTATTAAAAATATATAGATGTAACGATAATAATTGCAGCAGATCTTTTGCTATATTTGATTCTTTTAAGAAACATAGATATAACAAACATTTATCAGAGACTAATATTACATATAATAACCAAACTATAATATGATCAAGCCGTCGATTTCATAGATGCAATAGATAAATTCTTACCGGTGGGAACAAATTAAAGTATACAACATTATGAAGATAAAAAATGTAAAAATGTGGAATATACAGGGTGTTCCAAAACTCGCGACTCAAAATATTATAGCAAAAAAGTTCTCAAAAAATTAAGTAAAAAAGTTATTTGTAAATTTTTATTTTAAACAGTAGTTTTTGAGATATAAGAGTTTAAAGCTAGCCAATTACAGACTAGGTTTAGACGGACATCTGTCCATGAGTCGCGTGTGCCGTAGGATTAGTGAGCGCGCACTTCAGCATGCATACTGACATGACGGGCGCGGTGGACAAAAGATTGTATATGTTCTCCATACGTTACCGCGCGCGATTTCATGATATTGATTTGAAATTAATGATGTAAATAAGCGTTACAAATAAGAAATCTTTAAATTATTAAAATTTTATCGCTAATATTGTAGATTACAAAGAAACATTGGGATTACTACAATTCATATTAGCACAATAACATTAATATTAAGGAAATATTAAGTGAATAAGACTTATAATTAATTATAAGTCGTGATCGCATACGCGCGCGAGTAATAATTTTTTTATAAGTGTTGAGAGAAATAATTTCATGCAAGTTACTTCTTTGCTATAATTGATCTGATCAAACCTAGTGGTTTGGCGGAAAGCTCGGTACTAATAACACCATGTCAATTTTATCTTCAATCTTGGAAAAAATATTGCGTTTTTCCAGGATTGAAGATAAATTTAACTCTGGGTGTGCTTTGATTAACAGGTAAAAATATTTTTTGCTTTGGGGGGTTGCCTAGACCTCCCCTGAACTGATAAATGTGTGGTAGGTATGTCGAATAAAAAAACATTTTTTATAAACAATTAAATAAAAACCGTTTTTTTTAATGTGGCCACAAAAAATATTTTTTCTATTTAGCACATCTATACTACAGATTTCTCAGTTCATGAGAAGTCTAGGCAACCCTCCAAAGCCAAAAATATTTTTACCTGTTAATCAAAGCACACCCAGAGTCAAATTTATCTCCAATCCTGGAAAAAAATATTGAAATTTCAAAAGTACGAAGCCCTGGTCACAAAAGCAATCTTTTTACAAAAATCCGGTGATTTTTTGCCGTCTTTAAGCACAAGAAACACGACTCACATAGTCATTAAGTACATTGATACAAAAATCGTGTTATACGGTGTTATTAGTACCGAGCTTTCCGCCAAACCGCTAAGTTCGATCAGACTAATTATAGCAAAGAAGTAACTTGCATGAAATTATTTCTCTCAACACTTATAAAAAATTATTGCTCGCGCGCGTATGCGATTACGACTTATAATTAATTATAAATCTTATTCACTTAATATTTCCTTAATATTAATGTTATTGTGTTAATATGAATTGTAGTAATCCCAATGTTTCTTTGTAATCTATAATATTAGCAATAAAATTTTAATAATTAAAAGATTTCTTATTTGTAACGCTTATTTACATCATTAATTTGAAATCAATATCATGAAATCGCGCGCGGTAACGTATGGAGAACACACACAATCTTTTGTCCACCGCGCCCGTCATGTCAATATGCATGCTGAAGTGCGCGCTCACTAATCCTACCGCACGCGCGACTCATGGACAGATGTCCGTCTAAACCTAGTCTGTAATTGGCTAGCTTTAAACTCTTATATCTCAAAAACTACTGTTTGAAATAAAAATTTACAAATAACTTTTTTCCTTAATTTTTTGAGAACTTTCTTGCTATAATATTTTGAGTCGCGAATTTTGGGACACCCTGTATAGTAGATCCCATACAAATTAACTCTGATTCTGATATTGAAACTGATTTAGAAGACGATTTATTTTTCGACATTCCACAAAACGATGGCCACAATACTAGTGAAGCGACAAACGTAAAATTTGAGGAACATAAAGAAATTATTAATTTCACAAATAAATTATACACTTATTTAGACGTACCTCGTGTTAGGGTAAATGATATTGCGAGAAGTACAAGAAATCTCATCGACAATTATTTACTTTTACTAGAAAAACATTTATTAAATCGACTCGAAACTTTTAATTTAAGTTTAGATTCAATATCTGCTATTAAAGAAGTATTCGCAGATTTTACAAGGTAAGGTAGTCTTGTTATTATTCTTTTTGGTAAACATATCAATATAATAGAGTCTCGTATTTAAAAAATTCTGCAAGGAAATCTATATATAAGGGACCACCCACGGCGCAGATCTACAGATTCCTTATCTCGGGGTCAAATGCTTTTTTGATCACGGGCTATCACACGAGATTAAGGACGAAAACAGTTCATACGGAACTAAATCCCGTATTACCAAATAAAACTTCGGAGATGATAAGTAATTTTTGCATTACATCTTTGCAAAATCTTCAAATCCTCTTACAAAACTTGCTGCTTTTGTGGAGATAAAGAAAAATGTTTAACACAAAATTTCTTTTTAGACCAAATCCCCCCCCCCCCCCCCCCGAAACTACACAATATGTGATAACTGCACTTAATAAAAAACAAAAATATATTCCTATAGGAATTTCAAATTGACATACTTATGAATTCCTTGGAAGGCAATTCGAGAAATTTGATGATTGTCAAAATATGATAAAAATAAAACATTAAAACTGCATGAATATGCATTGAGGCTGCACTGATTTAAACCATTTCCAAGGTCGCATCAAGAATAAGTAAAATTTATCTCGCCATTACGATTACAAGTGAAGCAACGTAGTCTAAAAATTTCGATCAACCTTTAGAGGACGAAAAGCCTATTTTTAGGTTTCACGGGGGTCACTGAGCTTTCGTAGTATAACTGCTGTTTGTTACAGGCTACTTGATATAAGTATGTATATGTATTGATATACTTTTAAATTTATTGCGCATTGAGTACCGGCTCCCATTACCTCTCTCACATTATTTGTTGCTATATTTTTCTATATTTTACGTCACGCGGATACTACAGATTTTCAGTACTAACAGTTTATATCGGAATGCAGCCTTAGTTTATTATTTAATTATATACATATACTCTCATCAGATTTATCTCGTTACCTTTTTCAAAAAAGAGCCGGTTGTTCCAACCTGTTGGTAAACTAACTAATAGTTACATCAAATGTCTATATGTCTAATTCAAAAGAAAAACAAATGCATATATATGATTTAACTATTAATTAGTTTATTAACGAATTAAAACAATCGGCCCTAAATAAAGAATTTCAAAATTATTTTAAAAAAATATAAAACGTAATTTTTCAAAGTTTATTAGCTATAACTTTAACAAAGCGTTTCCGGACCTATGTTTATAGAAACATTTAGTTCCAAATTCTTTTCTATAAGACCCTGAAATTGTATGAAACCCTGACCTGGAACATCTTATATAATAAATTAGTACATAAAAGAGAATATTAGTACATTAAAGAGAATATTATTTTATTTCTAACTCATAGAACAATATTGATTATCCATATCGATAATCCATTTCCCTATTATCTTAATATTTTTGCAATGCTAAGGTAAGTAATTCGTTCATTGGTGTCAATAATATGCGTGGATTTTCAATTAGACCACCTCCGACCATGGCACCAGTAAATAACTGTGGTATTAGGCGATCAGCTAATTCGGTATCCGTAGTTGTTAGTTTGCATAACTTTTTAATGAGAGGATGATTTGGATTTATCTCAAAGCGCGGTTGAAGCATGGAATATCGCATCTCTTCATTCATTTGATGGCTCTGCAAGCAGATAAAGTGCCTCGCGCTTCGCCCATATACTGACCGGTTACAACGCAAGGATGTGACTCTAAATGGTTCGTCATTTTAACGTCGTACGCTTTTTTGTCGAGAATCTTCTTCATGTAGTTTACAAGATTATCCAGTTCATCCCTATTTATAATACCTAAATTTTCTGGCTTATTTGCTTCCGTATCATCCCGCATTTCTTTCTCCCCATACATCAAAAAGTTAGATTTATACTGTCTCAAATCCATTAATACTGATTCATCATATGGTTCATAGCAGAAAAGGACATAGGTTTTCATAATTCATGTATTATTTCCTCTGTTGTCTATATAATCTGAAAAATTAACGTACCGAAACAATATCCTATAATATAAGTTTCCAAAATATTTAAAAATTGCGTACATCAAGTATGATGATTAGTTAATCCTGTTAATGACATTTTAGCAAAAAATTTGATATAAAAAATTATTAATAAATTTTATAAAAACAGAATATAGAAAGATATAATTACGTAAGCACAATCTCATAATTTTCATTAAAATCGTTTTTAACTCATCAATAAATCAATTTAATGCTTCCGTTTAATGCATTATAATTACTATAAAAAAAATACTCTATCAAAACTGCATCCTCCATATAAATTCAAAATGACTTATTTATGATTCACACATATAAGACATTATTGTAGATCATTAATATATTAATTAACGAGAGTATGACATTTTATATTAAATAGAAAATATAATAATGAACACTATTTGGCAGTTTATTGATGATAGCAATAATGCGATGAGAAAAAATGTATCATATACTGTTGCGAACATTTACGTGTACACGTTGTGGATTTCTTACATCAAAGTGCTTTAAAAATAATCAGGAGAGATTATTAATTAGGATGTACGCGCGAGAAGTGTTTTCTCCGACTCGAATCGCGATCGAAGCAGGGGGACGGCCTCCCGAGGAACCGGATCGACGCATCGACGCCCCGTCGGTCGGCGTCGTCACGGTCTGAAATACGGTTATGTTCAATCGGAGCGAATCGCGACGCGTCGCGAGTGTAAAAGAGTGACTCGATGAATAATTAATAAGCAGATGCGCACGTCTCGTATGTCTTTCGGGAGTGTATGGTGTATATTTGTATCTAGGGAATGCGTCGATGATCTTTTTTCTTTTTTAATAAGTCTTATTATTGAGACTTTGTTTCTTAAATGTCAACTGGCATTTCACTGTATAATCAACTACAACTTAATCATTTTAGTGTTATTCATTAATTATAAAATTATTTATTACACACACGCGCACATACAACTTAATGGTTGTTTTCGAACGCGTTAATTATTGAATCGGATCGGACTTGAAATAATGGACAACACAATTTTTTACGCTTAAATTCGAAAACTTCTTTGCTACTTTAAACTATACATATTAATTACTGCAAATAGTTAAAGTTCACTTTTTGCACTTTCTATTTAAGGTCCTAATTGTTATACATGCGGAACAGAGCAAACAATTTGTTCATGTTGCGACGACAAATATACCTACTAGCGATTTCCTTTTTAGCAAATGCCCGATTGTTGTACAATTGTACATGATCGAGTAACGTGCGACAAAGCCTTGCTACTTTATCCTTTCAATTTTCTAAAATATTTCCTAATATTCTTATCCTAATATTCGATTTTCTAAATTATTTCCTAATATTATTATCCTAATATTCGATTTTCTAAATTACTTCCTAATATTCTAATCAAATTTATTCGAATAATATTCTAATTTTTACATATTTCTTTCTTTTTTATTTTTTTTTTTTATTTTTTCATATTTTTTTCTTTTTTTCTTTTTTTCTTTTTTATTTTTTTCACTTTTTCATTTTTTCATATTTTTTTGTTTTTTCATATTTTTTTATATTTTTTTATATGTATTTTTTTTTATTTTTTTATTTTTCATTTTATTCGAATAATTACACATGTTTTCTTAAGGCTGCGTCTACATCTATCGTAACACTGAGATCGTAATCGTAAGCAAAGAAGCTGTCATAAACAATATATCTAATTGTTTATGTTAATGTTAATATATCTATAAACACACTTCTTCGCGCGTCGAGAAGGCTGACAGATTAGGTTACTGTTGTAACGCTAGACAAGCGTCGTAATCGTCAGAGTTCAAGTGAATCAACTCATCGATGAGGTTATGATAGCTGTCACTATGAGCATTACGATTATCGTAAGGAGCTTACGATAATCATTACGCTGGATAAAGACGCAGCCTTACGCGCACAATCATGTAGTCGTAACTTAGCTATTAATATAAAGGAAGTAAAGCAAACATGAATACAAAACAAAGTGAAACAATGACGCTTGTTTTCCAGATGAGGCATAAGCTGTCAACGGAATGGAAGGAAAAGCACTGGTTTTCCACGGTAGATCCACGGTAGAAGCTCCTGAAGATATTCTTGCAGTTATCGGTGCCAGAAATACATGCATTGCGTGTTGTTCGATGCGACTTTCAAGCAAACGTTTGATGCAATCTAACACTCAAGCATACAAAAATAATAATAAAGGTCTTGTGTCCCTTCATGATGTACATAAATAAATGGGCTCGGCAGAGTTCCATATGCAGAATAGGCCTAAATGGAATGACTGTTGGTTAAGGCAAGTTACCCATAGTCGGCTGGAGTCAGAATACTCGTTATCGCAGATAGACATCGATGTATGTGCATCTTGACCATTGAAATTCTGCGTAGTCCGATATTTCTGGTGGATAAGGTTGAGTGTATTCCTTCGTGTAATGTGTTCTTCTGTGACAAACACAAAGACGTCGATCATAAGCTTAGTGATGTAGCTCAATGATGACAAAGATGACAGGATGTTTTGTCAAAACTGAGAAGCAAATGATCTGTAGCAGACCTCATGCATCCAAGAATACATTCCACAATTTGAACAGTATACTGCGTTCAGGTAGTGCCTCCAGATAACAGCTCATTCTGTCTTGTAGAAAGTGATGTGTGCAATGCATGTCCAAGTGTCCTCATCCTCCTGCTTCAATTCTTGCGCGTCTAATGTGAGTATTGAGTGCAGTGCCGGCGATGTGGCTATTCGTATATGTTGTATACGTCTCAGCCAATACGAAGCCGTAACCAATACAAGCTGCAACAATATTTACGCAGCTTGAAGATTTGAAAAAGGATGTAACTTCTGAATGGATGGCCATGACCGCTTGTACGATCTTCCGTTACTCCGGCAGTTCGCTGAGTAGATGACCGGCGATGGTGGTGGTCGCTGTGTTGATACAGGCTTCTACGCAACACAAAACGGCATAATGCTGCTAAGAAAATCTTAGTCTTGTTGTTCGATGCGACTTTCAAGCAAGCTGTTTGACGCGATCCTGACACTCAAGCATACAAAAATAATAATAAAGGTCTTGTATGCTTTATGTCCTTCCTTGATGTACGGAGATAAATAGGCTCGGCAGAGTCCCATATGCAGAATGGGCCTGAATGGAATGACTGTTGGTTCAGGCAAGTTACCCAATGTCGGCTGGAGTCAGAATACTCGTTATCGCATAGGCACTGATGTATCTGCATCTTGAACTCCATTAAACTTCTGCGTAGTCCAATATTTCTGGTGGATAAGGTTGAGTGTATTCCTTCGTGTAATGTTTTCTTCTGTGACACACAAAGGCGTCGATCATAAGCTTAGTGACGTGAAAAGCTTAATGATGACAAAGATGACAAGATGTTTTGTCAAAACTGAGAAGCTGCATTCAGGTAGTTCCTCCAGATAACAGCTCATTCTGTCTTGAAGAAAGTGATGTGTGCAATGCATGTCCAAGTGTCCTCATCCTCCTGCTTCAATTCTTGCGCGTTTAATGTGAGTATTGAATGCAGTGCCGGCGATGTGGCTATGCGTGTGTGTTGTATACGTTTCAGCATATACGAAGCCGTAGCCAATACAAGCTGCAACAATTTACACGTAACCTGAAGAATTGAAAAAGGATGAGACTCCTCTAAATGGATGGCCATAACCGCTTGTATGATCTTGCGTTACTCCGGCTTCCGTTACTAGTTCGATGAGTAGTAATGGCTGTCCCAATTAACAGGATTTTCAAAGACAACCAAGCTGAAATTAGCAAGGTGTAATCGCAGAAGTAATCTCTTGTTTTCATAATGCTTGAAGAGAACAGATCACACAGCCGATCGGAATTATCTATCGTAATAAGATTGCATATCCAGTTTTTTCTTCAGAATCATCTTCAGATGACGCAACTTCTCGATGTTGAAGATTGACTTCCAACGATGGAATCGAAGAGAACTCGGAGTGAAGGTCAATCTTCATATTTTGCGGAAGACTGTTGCAATTGGATACGCGCGAGACAGTCCTCCAAAGAACATGCAGGAGTCTCGATACATGTGAGACCCTCAGATTCTCGTAAATCGATGGCGGTGTCGAGAAATTTGCTCTTCTGCAGAAGATAAATTTCTTCCACTAGACTCACGTAATCAATCTTAAGGTAATCATGACTGATAAGAGCATATCAAAATTTATAATCCTGCTTCCTATCAAACTTCGACCACTAAGAGCTTAGCGAGATTCCATCTTGTACAATGTTATATTTTACATGCCTCTCTTAAGTTTTCGTAAGCGCATAAAATACAATTCTAAAAATTCGCATTTAGATTAAATGATTCCTATCACATTTGTTGTTTCGCAGTTTACCGACTCTTAAAAAGCAGACAGAGTTGACAACGTCACTATGACCAACGTATTTACCAATTGCACAAATGCTGAGGCAAGAAATCCAAAAAAATTATAAATACATATAATCGAGTTATTATAAAATTAGAACGGACTTCAAAAAGTGGGTAACGCAATTCATTACACTTGAATATAAAGTTAAGTAATACATTTGAATCTGAAAAAATTCCTTTTTACAAATATACTTATGTATATACATTATAAACCCATTTTGAACTAAATTCTTTTTGAACTAAATTCTTTTTGAAGTTCTAATTTTTACGTAGCGTGTAGAACGGAGCGAATAATTTTTTGCTTTTTACGACAACGCGAGTGCCGTCTTTTGAAACGCGAGCCCTTCAAGCTTTTTAACAATTAATCTTTCTGATTTTCTAGACTGTGCGATGATATTCTAATTCTTATCAAAGATGATTTCTTCATAGGTGACAAATCCAACAAGTATTAATAAGTTTCAAATTGTCGCACAATCTAGATAAAGAAAGCGAAATTTATGACATTTTTGCATTTTGAAGAAGAGACAATTGTTCAAAGCGAGAGATAAAAATTAAAAAAAAATAACTTTTTTATGTCAAATATAAGAGAATTAAATTTTCAAATATATTCAAAAATAATTACACTTTTTCTGTCGTTTTGAACAATACTCAAAAATAAAAATATTAAATTACAGGCGTGTAATATATTTACTAGTTACGAAAACGTAACTTCTTCCAGTTTTATGTCAAGCTAGATTTGACATAATGTTTTATAGTAGTATTTTACATAACTCTTCAAACATTTGAATAAATTATAATAAGTAAACTGTATTTTTGAAATTTTTGTAAATACTTTCAGATAATAAAAAAAAATCTTTGATTCATGTCAGACCCGTAAATTGGATAATCGAGGATAAAATAGTTGATCATCGATTATATGCCAGAAATAATTTAAACTGCAAAGATTTTATAAACCTTTTCACTCAAATAAAACCTTGCTCTCAACGATGTGTATGCGTGTGCGTGTGTGTGTTCCGCAATTATAATTCTTTATAAATATTTGTAATTCTCTGACGTTGCTGTTATTTGGAATACATAAATACCAGCTAGTATTTAAGAAGCTTCAGATCTTATATTAGAAAAAATAGAATTGTTATAATTGTTACAGTTGTTATTGTTAGAATTGTTGCAAATATATAAAAAAATTCTGTTTCTTTTAACGAATCATAATATAGGGAATTCATTCTGTAAACCTCTGCAACGGTAATGTTTTTTTTCTTCGTCACATTACTAGCGTTCAAGAAAAGAAAACCGCACATTATTACAAGAATATTATCAGTATTATATGCAAAATCGGAAGGTTTTAAGGCTCAATGCAAAATATATAATAAATCTCTATCATTTGCAACTACATATACGAGTTTAAAATATCATTTAAGTACACACTCAACAAATATTTATGGAAATGAACCAAAAAATTTAACACCAAGGAAAAGAATAGTAACATATAATAAAAATAGTATTTATTTTGAATAATGGAGATAAAGATGCCGGTTTTGATAAATTTTAATAATCTAAACCGCACACGTATTGACAAAAACGAGGTAAGAAGACATAATCAAGATCTAAAAAAATTTTATGCGTAGGTACAATAAATGTGTATAATAAATCTTGTATCTCTTAAACGCATGTTAAAGATATCTTTACAATGTTGTTTGAAAAGCTCGTCACCGAACATCTTGAATCTGAATATAATTTTTTTCCCTTTTTATGCAGTTCACAAATATTCAATTATATATATATGTGAACACATAATTCACGATGCAAATAGTTATTTGACTATTAGCAATTATGTACTAAATATAGATCGTGTAATTTTCACGAAATGCAAGACAGAAATTATTTTAAGAAAAACTAGTGAGGATAATTTCATTATTTTACATCAGCATTTCACAAGACATATAGAAGACAAGATGAGGTAAGAATAGAAAAATTAAACTTGCCTATTAATTAACAATTTGTTATAATTTGCTACAAGATATTAATAATATTTTTGATTTTTAAAGTTGTACGAAAGCACCATTGAGATTTGTTACTGCAGTAAAAAATACATCAACACAAACAGAAGGCCTGTTCTCCATGTGAACGGAGAAAAAGAATAATATTAATAGGTAATTATCTAATTTACTTTGACTACTGATTATACAACATTAGTTTCCGTGAAGCGTTTAAATAACTCGCATTAGCTTTTGAATTATTGTACTAATAATGTCGAAAAATACATCGTAGATTTTTGACTGCGATTTGGCACGCAGAGAGAGT
>JASTWQ010000934.1:0-52613 GCA_035220615.1 Leptothorax acervorum
ATTCAGATTTTCTGGGGCCTTTCAACGGTTACATGTTCATGGTTATAATAGATGCGTACTCGGAATGGCCAGAGATTGTAGATATAAACAAATGCACCACGACAGCAAGAGTTATTGAAGAATTTAAGAAGGTTTTAGTTAGGTTCGGGTTACCGCGACACTTAGTTACTGATAACGGTACACAATATACGAGTTTGGAATTCAGAGAATTTTGTAAGAGTAACGGAATTAAGCGCCCGTGGGTGGAGCTATCAATCGGGTGCGTCTCCGGGTGGCGGATAGAAGGACGTCCGGGAAAGATGCGCTCTGGCCCGGGACTAAACCCCCGCGTGTCTGTGGCGCGGAACGTCCGGGTAACGGCGTGCTATAACCTACTCCGACGGGCGTAAGACCGTAAGGGCCGTCGTCATGGACCAGCACCCCAAGCCAAACTGGAAGCTATCGTGGTGAAGGCTGCGTGGCACTGGGGGAGCAGTGTCTCAAACGATGCTTCTGGGGAACCGGGCGAAACCCCGATTTAGCCTTACCCACGCATGCGGACCTTTCGTTCCCTAGCTACTCGTGGGATCAACATGGATAAGATTGAAAAATTAACAATAGAGGACACGACAGAGGGCTCGCAGAGGGCCCCTGTTGTTGTTGAGGAGGGGGCAGCCATTGGCAATGAAGGAGCTCAAGAGGGCTCTGGGGTGCGTTCGAAAATACTTCGAAAGCTCTCGGAAGTGCGTTCGAAAACACTCTTGATCCAGCTTGCTCTCGAGGGGCTCTCGATCAGTGTGTTCGAAAACACTCTCGATCCACCTTCTGAGTGACTTTTTCTCCCTTACCTTGCGAGGTAGGGAAAAGTGGATAAGTACTAAGTGGTTTATTTGGCGGGAAATATGGCGTCCGAAACACGTAAAATACGGTTTAATAAGTCGAGGCAAGTTATTATCAGAGACTCTAATACCAACGAAGTGGCGATTACGCAAAATAGGTATTTACTTCTGTGGGATAAAGTGGGTAAGTATTTATTCGCGCATTATTCTACAAAATCTTTTATTATAAAAGAACAAAAGTTATATTCTTAAGGGGTCATATTCGTTTCTCAATTTCAAAAAATCGATTTTTTGTTTTGTACATTTTTTTGAAGGTACATACTCTGCAAATATTTTAAGCCTAGAACGAAGTCGATATTTGAATTATTGACGAAGTTATAGCTGTTCGAACGGAACTAGTCAGACCGCTCCGCGGGACAGATGTGCAGCCCGTTACCGTTACGGCGCGCGGTCGTTTCCCTTGAATTCTGAGAAGGCTGACGTAGTAAAAGACAGAGACACTATTATATTATTTGTGTGAAGGGTCTGTCCATTTAGAACCCAGTTTCTTCTAGAACCTTCAGCTATACCTGTAGAAGTTAGGGGACCCGTAAAATTCCAGTGTATCGCCCGTTCAGTGTGTTGCCGACTTGCGACTCGTGAACAAGCAGTGCAAAATGTCAGGACGCGTAACTGTTGACCGAAAGAGATCGAGAGCGGATAATAGAAGACCTTCTCGATCCGTAAAAAAACAAAAGCCTCCGACGAAAGAAGAAATAGAATCCGAAGAAGCTACAAAACGTTTGGAGATGACGTAACATTTAGAGAAGCTGACATTCGAGGTCTTGGATTTAAAATTGTGGTACAGTGTAATAAGTGTGAGCATACACGTATTCCTTTGTGTCCACAAATCAATAAGGCTTATGAAATAAATAGACGATTTTTTTTTGCAATGAGACTTCTAGGACTGGGACAATCTGCTATACGGAAGTTTTGCGGGATGATGGATTTGCCAAAGCCTGTATTGCAATCGACGTACGACGCTATAGTACAAAACATTCACACTGCTGTTGAAGCCGTTAGTTCTGTTTTAATGAAAAAAGTTGCTGATGAGAAAAAAACAGCGACTCGAGAAGCAGGAACAATTAAGGATCAAGCAGGAATTGCTGTTTCCGGGGATGGAACCTGGAAAAAGCGAGACTTCTCTTCTCTTTTCGGCGTCGTTACACTTATTGCAGTTTTGACAGGGAAAGTTGTGGATCTTCTTGTAAAATCATCTTATTGCAAAGCCTGCGAATATTGGGAAAAAAAGCCACACTGCTGAATATGAGGATTGGAAAGAAGAGCACGAGTTTTTCGCAAATCAAGCAGGCAGCGCGGGAAAAATGGAAGTGGATGGAATGCAGGAAATGTTTCAACGATCGCTCGAATTGCACGGAGTAAAATATTTGAATTATATCGGGGACGGGGATAGTAAAACCTTTAACGGTATTTTGAAAACAGACCCGTATGATACTCCGGTTATCAAAAAAAAATGCGTAGGTCACGTTCAGAATCGAATGAGAACGCGTCTTCGTACACTACAAAAAAATACAAAAGGTCTTGGAAAAAGAGGAAATCTAACAGGCAAACTTATTGACGAATTGCAAACATATTACGGTCTAGCCTTCAGGAGAAATACGAATTCAGCGGTAGAAATGAAGAAAGCAATCTGGGCGACATTTTTCCACAAAATTTCAACGGACAAAAAACCGCAACATGAAAACTGTCCTTCTGGAGAAGATTCGTGGTGCTCCTGGCAACGAGCGTATGCTACTAACACCTTAAAAAACTATAAACATAAGGCTGCTCTTCCCCAAAAAGTCCAAGATGCTATTCGACCTATATACGAAAGCTTGAGCAAAATCGATTTGTTGTCAAGGTGTGTTGGCGGCTACACGCAGAACTCGAATGAAAGCCTGAACGGTCTCATCTGGAGAATTGCTCTAAAGGAGACTTATAGCGGCACTGTCATTGTTCAAACAGCCGCGTACATTGCAGCAGCAATGTACAATAAAGGTCACATGAGTCTGTTGACAACGCTGCAAACATTGAACGTCTCTATTGGCAATGCAGCCTACTACATGTGCCAGGAAGCCGACGCCCAACGGATTTGCATGGCTAAACTTAGGACGCAGGAAGCGACAAGAGAGGGCCAAATTCGCCGTAGACAAAGTCGATTGCTATCACAAGCATCGCTGATTAAGGGTAAGTTACAAACTTTTTGAAGTAAAACTGCTATGGGCGCGGGGTGTAATTCGGGACGGAAATGTCACAGAAGTCCGTCAGATCCGCGCGTCACGGAAGTCCGTCACAAAAAGTTGAAACTTCTAATGAGAGTGATTCGGTGCGGGCGCGTCACGGAAGTCCGTCAGATCAGCTCGTCACGGAAGTACGTCACGAAAGGTTGAAACTTTTAATGGGAGTGATTCGGTGCGGGCGCGTCACGGAAGTCCGTTACAAAAAGTTAAAACTTCTAATGGGAGTGATTCGATGCAGGCGCGTCACGGAAGTCCGTCAGATCCAGCGTCACGAAAATGTGTTCTATTAATTATAACGGGAGAGGTGCACTTGGACACAGTACATTTGGACACCGTTCAATTGGACACGGTCATTGGGACACGATCTATTGGACACCGTTAGTTTGGACATCGTTCATTTGGACACCGTTTATATGGACACCGTTCATTTGGACACGAAAATACACGACTTGTGCACTTGGACACGAAAATGAGCGACCTGTGCACTTGGACACGAGAATGCGCGGCCTGTGCAGTTGGACACGAGAATACGCGACCTGTTTACTTGGACACGAAAATGCGCGACCTGTTCACTTGGACACGAAAATACGCGGCCTGTGCAGTTGGACACGAAAATGAACGACCTGTGCACTTGGACACGAGAATGCGCGACCTGTTTACTTGGACACGAAAATGCGCGGCCTGTTTACTTGGACACGAAAATACGCGGCCTGTGCAGTTGGACACGAAAATGAACGACCTGTGCACTTGGACACGAGAATGCGCGACCTGTTTACTTCGACACAAAAATGCGCGGCCTGTGCAGTTGGACACGAGATATTAAGCGAGGTCCACCCTGCCTACCGGCGGAGGGAGTGCGGGAGGTGGGGCCGAAGGCCCCCCCTTGCACCCCCCCGCGCGTGTGTGTGTGTGTGTGTGTACACTATGTGGCTGCGACATATTTATCATCGAAAGTTATTTCGCATTTTCGTGTCCAAGTGAACAGGTCGCGCATTTTCGTGTCCAACTGCACAGGCCGCGCATTTTCGTGTCCAAGTGAACAAGTCGCGCATTTTCGTGTCCAAGTGCACAGGTCGTTCATTTTCGTGTCCAAGTGCACAAGTCGCGTATTCTCGTGTCCAACTGCACAGGCCGTGCATTTTCGTGTCCAAGTGAACAGGTCGCGCATTCTCGTGTCCAAGTGCACATGTCGCGTATTTTCGTGTCCAAATGAACGGTGTCCATATAAACGGTGTCCAAATGTACCGTGTCCAAGTGCAGGCCTCTCAATTATAACATGCAAAAATTTGCGTGTGGCCTCCACGCGCGGCAGAAGTGAAACTTCCTAGTTGTGAAAAATAAGATAGTATCTCGTTTATAGTATCTGAATTAATGCCTGTGTAATTAACAAATTAAATTTTAAATATAAATTAAAGCCGATGCGATTCACAAATAAAAATTGATTTGTAAATTAAAGCCTGTATAATTCACAAATAAAATTTTAATTATAAATTGAAGCCGATGCAATTTACAAATAAAAATTGATTTGTAAAGAATTGATTTGTGAATTAAAACCTGCGTAATTCACAAATCAAATTTTAATTATAAATTAAAGCCGATGCAATTTACAAATAAAAATTGATTTGTGAAAAATTGACTTGTGTGTGAATTAAGGGGATCCTAAACCCGCCTGTAATTTCTATATTACCGACTTTCTCTTTAAGCACTAATCTTTTTATTGGCTTTACAAAATGAAAAATCCTTTTCCACAGTTAAAGTATATGCACTAATGCGCTCTACGTTGCAAGATTTTATGCCGAGAACGAAAACAATTTCAGAAATGCAGATTTTCGTTACCTAGTCGAAACGTCAACTTATGACATTTGTTTCATATAAAAATTCTACAATTTGTTGTTACAAAATGAGACCCACCTTGGGAGCGGATAACACGAAGAAATAACATACCGTTCTCAAAATTAGGCACAGACATCTAACAAAAAAGTCTAGTGCTTAAAAAGAATATGTAATCTATAACCTTGTCTATCCTTGTCTATTATCATTGTCTACACAAGGACAGATATAGAATTTGGTTGGTAATACAGACGGCTTTAGGATCCCCTTAAAGCCTGTGTAATTCACAAATAAAATTTTAATTCTAAATTAAAGCAGATGCAATTTATAAATAAAAATTGATTTTTGAATTAAAACCTAATACTGTGTAATTTACAAATAAAAAAATTTGCGTGTGGCCTCCACGCGCGGCAGAAGTAAAACTTCCTAGCTGTGGGGAATAGGATAGTATCTTGTTTATAGTATCTGAATTAAAACCTGTGTAATTAACAAATCAAATTTTAACTATAAATTAAAGCCGATGCAATTCACAAATAAAAATTGATTTGTGAATTAAAGCCTGGATAATTCACAAATCAAATTTTAATTATAAATTAAAGCCAATGCAATTTACAAATAAAAATTAATTTGTGAATTAAAGCCTGTGTAATTCACAAATCAAATTTTAATTATAAATTAAAGCCGATGCATATCACGTCAATTTTGATTTGTGAATGCACCGGTTTTAATTCACAAATCAATTTTTATTTGTAAATTACACAGTAGGTTTTAATTCAAAAATCAGTTTTTATTTGTGATATGCATCGGCTTTAATTAATTATAATTAAAATTTGATTTGTGAATTATACAGGTTTTAATTCACAAATCAATTTTTATATGTAAATTGCATCGGCTTTAATTTATAGTAAAAATTTGATTTGGCAATTACACAGGCTTTAATTCAGATACTATAAACGAGGCCACACGTAAATTTTTATTTTATCTGACTTTAACTCTTAAAAAACTTCTAAAACGCGTTTTTCTCGAAAGGTTATGAGAAAAATTTGCCCATATATAATTACATATAAATGTAACAGTTGGCAACTGTTAACCTAAAACTTCACTTTTATAATTAAAATTTGATTTTTGAATTATATAGGCTTTAATTCAAAAATCAATTTTTATTTGTGAATTGCATCGGCTTTAATTTATAATTAAAATTTGACTTGTGACTTATATACGCTTTAATTCTGCACAAATCAATTTTTACTTGCAAATTGCATCGGTTTTAATTTATAATTAAAATTTAATTTTTGAATTACACAGGCTTTAATTTAGATACTATAAACGAGATACTATCCTCACAGCTAAGAAGTTTCACTTCTGCCGCGCGTGGAGGCCACACGTATTTTTTTTTGACTTTTTGCGACGGACTTTCATAACGCGAACGCGTAACGCGACGCTCCGGATCACTCCCGTATAAGTTTCGACTTTTCGTGACGGACTTCCATAACGCAAACGCGTAACGCGACGCATCGAATCACTCTCGTAGAAGGTTCGACTTTTCATGACGGACTTCCATAACGCGAACGCGAAACGCGACGCTCCGAATCACTCCCGTATAAGTTTCGACTTTTCGTGACGGACTTCCATAACGCGAACGCGTAACGCGACGCTCCGAAACACTCCCGAAGAAGGTTCGACCTCTTCGTGACGGACTTCCATAACGCGAACGCGTATCGCGACGCTCCGAAACACTTCCGTAGAAGGTTCGACCTCTTCGTGACGGACTTCCATAACGCGAACGCGTAACGCGACGCTCCGAATCACTCCCGTAGAAGGTTCGACTTTTCGTGACGGACTTCCATAACGCGAACGCGTAACGCGACGTTCCGAATCACTCCCGTAAAAGGTTCGACTTTTCGTGACGGACTTCCATAACGCGACTTCCGTGACGAACTTCCGTGACGCTTCCGGTTCGAATCACCCCCTGTGACCTGAGAAGTTTCACTTAAAAAATGTAACGACTTTTTCAGAAAAATCACAATTTTTTTAAAGTGACCATTTACGTAATTTTTTTTCTCGAAAAATTCATCTCGTGAAGCAAGAATCACGATCCCAAAAAATAATTAGAATTCAAAAAATTTTGTTTCAGATTAATCCTACGAGCTGAAAAACGCCCACCGTCTGTGCCTGCGCAAAAAATGACGTCCTACGCCAATGCACGCAGCCGTTATATTTTTGGGTATTTTTTTTTATTAGTGTATGTTTTCTTTCCTGCAAGACACTCTTTGCAATAAAAAAAAAGATTCAACTTAATCGGTCTAATAGTTTTCTTGCAATCCCTCATAATTATTGGACCACTTTTCAGGGCCGAGAAACGGATATGACCCCTTAATTTATAATAACA
The DNA here is from genome assembly GCA_035220615.1 of Leptothorax acervorum. Taxonomy (NCBI): domain Eukaryota; kingdom Metazoa; phylum Arthropoda; class Insecta; order Hymenoptera; family Formicidae; genus Leptothorax; species Leptothorax acervorum. The sequence goes on from JASTWQ010000934.1 coordinate 7,317, forward strand.
CATATTATTCTGTAATCACACAGCCATGGAAGACCTTTATTATAAAGGAACAAAAGTTATATTCTTAATTTATAGTCATAACTCATATTATTCTGTAAACACATAGCCATTAAAGACCATTATTGTAAAGGAACAGTGTCACTTAATATCACTTTGTGTTAACTTAAGATCCCCTTCTATCACGAGTTGCAATAAAATATTATAAATGATTGACAAAATATTTTTAATCAATACCATAAAAATAATGCAAAAGTGCGCGAATTTGAAACGTGTGTATACTTCAAATACTACTGACCCATCTCCTAGAGGTCAACTTCCCCGGTTTCCAGATGGGAACGGAGGACCACCAGGCGCGTGAATCGGGTCCGCAAAGAAAACGGCTGGAAATTGGCAGCCAGCATTGTCAGTCCAAACAAAGTTAAGTGGGCTGTCAACAGATTCAAGCCTTATAAGTCTGCGGAGCCGGATCAGGTCTTTCCGGCTCTTTTTCAGGAGGGGCTGGAGCAGATACTCAGGCCCCTCACTCGGCTACTAAGGGCTTGCTTAGCTTTGGGGTACACACCCAAAGAATGGAGGCTGGCAAAAGTGGTATTTATTCCAAAAGGGGGAAGGACAAGCCACACTACCGCCAAGGATTTCAGGCCAATCAGCCTGACATCGTTTCTACTTAAAACGTTGGAGAGGTTGGTCGACGTATACATGAGAGATCGGGTGCTAAGTCGGCACCCATTGCACTCGAATCTGGATGCGTATCTCACGGGGTACTCTGTGGAGGCTGCCCTTCACTCGGTTGTGTCGACCATCGAGGGACAGTTGGAGCCGTGTGGGTGCGTTGTGGGCACTTTTCTCGACATTGAAAGTGCCTTTAACAACACGCCACATGAGATTGTGTGTGCGGAGGTTGCTAGACGTGGAGTACCGGCGAAGCTTCTGGCATGGATCCGGGGGATGCTGGAACGGCAAGTAGTGGCAACGCTGGGAACGGTGAGTGCCAGAGGATGGGTGGGAAGAGGCTGCCCACGGGGTGGAGTGCTCTCCCCATTTTTATGGTGCCTGATAGCTGACAGGCTACTCAGAGAACTCAATGAAAGGGGGTTCCCAACGCAGAGATATGCCGATGACGTGGTGATTCTTGTGAGGGGCCTTTTTCTGGAATCGCTGTTAGAGCTCACACATAAAGCTCTTGGCATAGTGGAAAGGTAATGTGGGGAGACCGGTTTGTCGGTTAATCCGTTGAAGACCGGACTCGTGATATTCACGCAGAAATACAAATTGGGCTCTGTGGAGGGGCCGGTGGAGTCAAATTTGTTCTCCAGGATTCGGTGAAATGTCTAGGGGTCACCCTGAATCAGAGACTTACTTGGAGGGAGCATCCGGAGAACCTGTGTAAAAGCGTTTGCACCTACTTATTGATGTGCAGGAGGACCTTCGCGCAGACCTGGGGCCTGAAACCAGGTAGTGTCGAATGGATTTTCAGAGCAATACTCCGTCCAAGACTCTTGTACGCGGCGGTGGTGTGGTGGCCTAAGACGTTGAGGGCTACAGCCAGACTGAAACTCAAGCGCGTGAGAGCTCTAATTTTGAGGGCTGCTCTGGGTGCTGGGAGAACTACGCCTGTAGCGGCGATGGGTATTCTGATGGATATCGAACCGCTCCATTAGGTGGTGGTGGCGGCGGCAGCCAGTTCCGCTTATTGACTTAAATGTAAAGGAAAGTGGAGTGCTGGCGCTACACACACGCGGCTTCCAAAAGATGTCTTGTCCGCGCCCATCTTTAACATGGGACAGGACAAGATGCCAGCGATCCGCGACTTCGGGAAAGCGTTCAAAGTGGCCTTTCCAGGTCATGAGGATTGGAGGAGAGACAATGTGCCATTTCTCCGGAATTGGGACGTCTGGTACATGGACGGCTCCAGGAAAGAAAAGAGCGCAGGGGCGGGCTTCTACGGCTGCCGAAAGTGGGTAAAAGAAGCCCTCCCACTAGGTGAATATGTCACGGTCTTCCAAGCGGAGATTGTAGCAATTATGAGATGCACGCAGACGCTCATAATGACTGGGCGTACGGGCAGACCTATCAGAATCTGTTTGGATAGCCAAGAAGCTCTGAGGGCCCTTAACGCCCCCATTTTCACGTCACGGCTGGTCTGGGATTGCAAGCAAATACTAGACGAGCTGGCGGAAAATAACAACGTTGTCTTAGTTTGGGTTCCAGGACATACGGGGATTAAAGGCAACGAGATAGCGGACCAGCTATCAAAATCCGGTTCGGAGATGAAGATGATGAGACCGGAGCCAGCGCTCGGGGTGCCATACAGTCTTGGTAAAGCTCGGATCAGGGACGGGCTGCGGGAGCAACATCGTAACTCCTGGAAAGAGGTAACCAAGACTAAGATTTGTGCAGGCAGGCCAAGGCCTTGCTGGGAGACTTACCCAGCGAGGACTTGGCTAGTAGCATAAGGTCTTCAGGAAGAAAGGACGCAAAACTGGCGGTACAACTGCTGACAGGACATGGCACCAACTACTACAGGCACAAAATGGGCCTCTATGATACGCCCTTCTGTAGGAAGTGCGGTGAGGAGGAGACTAGTCTCCACGTTTTGGGCTCATGCCCAGCATATGCTAAGCTAAGGCATCAACTGCTGGGCTCGGCCTTCCTGGAGTCCGAGCAGCTAAGACGAATGGAAGTCAGGGACCTCCTTTTTTTTTGAAAAAGGACGGGCTTAGATTAACTTCGGTCGGTGACGGGGAGGCACAATGGACTTAATCCGCTTGTGGCACTCACACTGTGCCACAGGCGGATTCTCCATGGAGGACCGCCCCCAGACTTATTATTATTATTTTTAACGGAATTAAGCAGAGTTTTACAGCACCACATCATCCTGCAGCAAATGGTGCTGCAGAGAATTTCGTAGAAACATTCAAAAATAAAGTTGGCAAAATTATTAGAAGCGGTAAGTCACTTGAGTATGCGATGAATCTATTTTTGTTTGATTATAGAGCAACCGAACATTATACTACGGGCAGAAGTCCAGCGTACATGATGTATAAACGTGAGCTTAGAACAAGATTTGATTTATTGAAACCCGATGTAAATAATGACGTTGCGGATAAGCAGGCAGCTCAGGTAGCAAGTAAAAAGGGCACTAGAAACGTTGATTTCCAGATCAATGATATAGTGATTGTAGACGATTTCAGTGTCCGTAACAATAAGCATATCAAGGGTAAAACTGTGAGAAAACTATCGCCAGTAACTTTTGAAGTTAAGATTGCGCCGGATAGAATTTTAAAGCGTCAGGTAAATCAAATTGTCAGATTTGTTTAGAATAATAATGCTGTAAGCAAAACAAAACATCTTGTAAGCGAACCAGCGAAAACAGTACGATGTTCAAAACGGCTCAGAGCGCAGTAAAATAAAGGGGAGGAATTGTAATGTATTGGCATTCGTAGTTTCTCCTATTCTATATATAGATCTCACATTCTGTACCTATTTACTTGTAATTCACGTGAACACGTATTCCTGAACACGTGTGTCATACACAGCGAGACGACGTGTATCACACACAGTCGGACAGTTGCTCCGTAGCTCCCGACTCGTTCAGATTTACTCCATTATATTCACTGTTCATATTGTTCGTATTAAAGTTGTTATATAGAGACAGTGTCTTCAATTATTAAGTGACTCCATAAATACACCACAGTTTACAATTATAATCATACAATTATGGTTAAAGCAGAGAATACTTTATATTTATGCTTTCTAGACATAAAATTGTACTCGTATATTTAATTTCCTATACCAACTATCCTCTACTTTAACAAAAAGTCTGTTCAATATATCAACGATTCACTGCTTTAAATGACTTTCCTTTGTTCATACATGTACTATTTCCGCATACATCTTAGTCGTTTTAGTCGTATTATGCCTTTCAATACTAGAAATAACTGCTATATTTGTCAAACTTTTTTTGTTAATAACTTTTTAACAAACAACGAGCGACGGCTAAAACCTTTTGAATGTTGTTCAAGGTCATGACCTTGACAACATATGTCAAGGTCAATGTCATCGGGGCTGCCTCCCCTGATCGGTATATTTACCAGTAAGTCATAGTATAGATAACTTATTCATATCTTATATTAATTAATAAAATTATTGTACAAAAGCAAAACTATTGTATAAATTAAAGAAAATGACAATGAGTAATATATGAACTCTTTAAATGCAATAACACAGTTGGTATTGTGACATCTTCTTCAATTTTCAATATAATATTTGATTCTGATTATAATTAAACATCTTGTACATTTTTATACGTTTTTAATTTATTATATATTGTCTACTATTTTTCAGTAGCATATACCTACTGCTTGCGCAAAAGATTAATTTATTATTAGCTACGTGACATCGATTCTCACCTGTGAATGTGATGGATGTGTTTGACAGCTCGCGTATGTGTCCGAACTATCGATGCTTCCTTGTTCGTTATAAGTCTTTGTATAATTGTACCCCTGCTCATTGTACATTCTCGCAAAGCTTAATGATTCCGATGGCTGAACGGGAGATATCTTCGATTCCACGAGTGATGAACCAAAATGTTCTGCGCCGCTTCCACCTCCATTGCCGTTACTGATACTGAACCTAAGGGACCGCATTTCTTGACACACTGGGTTACGAAAGTCGCTGGTAGCAAGGGGCATTATGTTCTCCGCGTCCCTGAAGTCTTTGTACTCCTAAAAACACGAAGTGAATGAAAAGTCTCGACTGTATAATTGATTGAAATGTTGAGAATGGTACGCTTTAGTCTAAATTCTACGCAGCTTCTTAGGTGCCGACTCCCTTGTCGAATTGAAGTTCTGCCTTTAAAGTAATTTATATTTCTGTAGATTTTTGTAAGTTTCTTTGAGACATTTAAAGTTAGTTTCGTAAGTCCTATTTTTTAGACAACACAAATGTCTAATAAATGCTCTAGAAAGACATCTAGAAAATGTAGATGTACTAAAAAGTTTATTCATATCTTAGACTTTATTGTAAGATTAACATTATGTATATGTATAATCCAAGTTCAAAATACTTTTCCTGTTTAAATTATAGATAGAATCATAGTATACACGTATATACGCATATAGAAGGAAACAACAAATCGCAGATTCACAATTACATTGAAAATTGAGAGCCGGTCTACCGAGAAATGCTCTTGTCTGTCAATAACAAATGTATTTATTTGCAAAACGGTTTAGTAGTAAAGAAGCCACAGAGTGTTATGCATTTTCTCTCTCTCGCTCTCGCTCTTGTTCTCTCTTTATGTAGATGAAAAAGTAGTTTCTAGCGACATTACCACTAAAGGATTATTAACTGTACTCGCCTGATTGCCTTCGCATGCACGGGATGTGCGCCAAATCTGCGATGTGGTTGTCCATATCTACTTAAGAAAAACCATTTTGCTGCTATTAAGATTTTTTTCCTGAAGCGCTATTCTGTTGCCACAATCGACCAGATGCAGGAGATAGACACGATCGCTTTCTGATACATTTATTGTATGTATATAAGGTAAATGTACCAATTGTCCAACACTTAAGAGTAGGTTATGTACCAAATACTGGACACATGTATTTATGTCTGGATACATTAAATAAAAAATATGTGGATATAAACGTTTGGATACTATAACTAAAGCAACAGCTAAGGACCGTATCTTTCGTGACTATAATATAGGGACTGCGAATTTGAATATTGACGATATAAATTAATGTAATTTACGTTGTTGTTCGATTTTATGTATTTCGCAGTGATTTGAATATGACTACGCTGAGGATGGCCAAAAGAAAGGGCTAAAACGTTCGTTTCTTTGATATGCAGTTTCAAGTAATATATTGCGCACTAGTTACAGCGCCCGGCTCTAACTGCCTTTTTTATTTTTTGATTCAATCAAAAGAGCCTTTTTCTACTTTAACTATAACTAAAGTTTCAAAATACAAGAAAAATATTTTTATCTTTGATTTTAAGCAGGCTTTAAAAATAATGCAAAATAATAAGAATGCCATAAAATTTATAATAGAAGTTTCTTTACAAATAATGGTTGCATGTGAATTTTTTCAGATTTTTTTGCCAGTCCATTTTTGCGTAAATTAATATCAAAATTCCACATTTTATAAGGGACTTATGAGAAATCCGATTCTCTATATCTATTTTCAATAAAAACATATATTTGAAATATTAAGAAGCAAATGAATTTATGTGTAATATGTGAAGTATACTATATTGAAAGTATGTACGTACTAAAGTTCGAGCCATTTCACTACGTAGTTTATTTGCAGTACTAAATGTTGGAGATATTAGTAGTTAATCGCATTTTGCTTGTCAAGACTGTACGTCGAAATAAACTACCGATAAGACTGTACAGGCGCGCTCATCAGATTAACCGAGTCTAGCCGAGGTTTGTTCGGGTTCGTTCGGGCGTAGAGAGACGACGATCGCCGGTCGGTCAGTCGAAGCGTACCACGCGTATAGAGCACCACGTGTAACGTTCTTTGAATAAAATACGCCATAGTGATAAACGACTTCTCCGTGTTGAACCTAACTTTCTCCAAGCTCCTTCTCAACCGAAACTATTCTGCTTTAACAGGTTATGGGCCCAGTCGCCATTCCTGTGCAATAGTTGTGGTAGAAACGGAGAGAGGTTCGAAAAGTTTCGCGAGATACGAAACCAGAAGTCGGTGGTTTTCGGAGTGACACGTGGCTGTGGTATCGAGTGCGGACGTGCGAGAGATTTGCATCCGCGATGTCCGTGGGAATCTGTGCAAAAGGGATTAAGAACTTTGACGGGACAAACTTTCAAGGCTGGAAAGCTCAGATTAACGCATTATTTTTGATGAATGATGTTCTCGACGTGGTCGACGGCACGACCACGATGCCGGCAGACGGAGCAGCGCATGCTGTCGCAAGGAAGAAGTTCGTGAAAGACAATGCGACTGCCAAATTTATCATGCTATCGGCAATGGAAGAGTCGCAACAAGTGTGTGTTCTGTCGTGTGAAACCGCAAAAGAAATGTGGGACAAGCTGTGTCTTATACACGAGCAAAAGTCCGTGACGAACAAGTTAGGACTACTCCAAAAGTTCCATGCGTATCGCATGAGTGAGGGAGATACGGCAGTGCAACACGTGGCAAGAATTACGAACATGGCGAGGCAGCTCAAAGATGTCGGCGAGGAGGTTTCCGATGCAACAATCATGGCGAAGATTTTAGCGAGTCTAACCTCGCGGTTTAGTACGCTACAAATCGCATGGGACAGCGTCGATCCGGCGCGGCAGACACTGGATAACCTGCAAGAGAGACTCATCAGGGAAGATCAACGACTCAGTGCGGATGACGACGCAGTGACTGCGTTGGCTGCAACGAAAAAGGTACGTGATAAAAACAATAAACCGCGTAAACCTAAAAAGGACATCGAGTGCTACAAGTGCCACGAGATGGGACATTTCGCGAGGGAATGTAAAAATGCACGCCGGAAGAAAGATGGCGGCGAGTCGTCTCGCGACTGCGCGTTCGTGGTGGAGACCAGTGAGAAGCGTGCTCCGAAGCGCGAAGTGGAATCCACGTGCAATCAAATTCGACAGCTGATGTCCGCGAAACAGAGCGAAGTGTGGCTGATCGATAGTGGCGCGTTGCGACATCTGACTTTCCGGCGGGAATGGCTGACTGACTACCGAGTGAATAAATGTGGTGGAACTATCTCACTTGGCGATAATCAAATCTGTGATATCGTAGGAGAAGGAACAGTGCATATTAAAAAGTTGGTTGACGGTGTGTGGCGCGATGCGCGCATCGAAAATGTGCTATACGTTCCAAAGCTGCGCAAAAATTTATTCTCGGTAGGCGTGTGCACAAACATCGGTTTTGAAGTACGTTTTCGCGAAGAATACGTCGAAGTAGTGCGCGATAATAACAATGTCGTCGCGTCCGGAAGAAAACAAGGCAACGACGTCTGTCGCATGTTGTTTAAAGTAGCAAAACCGGGGAGCGTCGAAGAGGCAAACGTCGCGTCGACGAATTTAAACGTGTGGCACGAACGGTTAGGACATGTGGGTAAACGCGCGATATGTGAACTAGCAAAAAAGGGACTGGTTACCGGAATATCGCTGACCGATAAAACAGATGTCTTCTGTGAACCGTGCCAACTCGGGAAATCGCATAAGCTGCCGTTTAAAAGAAATTTAAAGAAGGTGTCGACGAAGCCCGGCGAAGTCATACACACAGATGTATGTGGGCCGATGTCGGTAAACTCTCCCGGTGGATCGCGATATTTTTTGACATTCAAGGACGACGCGAGCGGGTATCGGCACGTATACTTTCTAAAATCAAAATCGCAGGTGTTTGAAAAGTTTCAAGTGTTTGAGAAAATGATTTCAAATAAATTCGGGCGCGCAATGAAAATCCTGAGATCGGATAACGGCCGCGAATTTTGTAATAAAAAAATGGACAATTATCTCGCGTCGCGCGGAATCACTCATGAAACAACTGCACCTTACACCCCGGAGCAAAACGGGAAGGCTGAGCGGGACAACCGTACAATAGTTGAAAGCGCGCGTACGATGATACATGCAAAGAGTTTGCCCTTAAATCTTTGGGCTGAAGCAGTGAGCTGTGCAATCTACGTCTTAAACAGAACCGTGTGGTCAACAAACGATGTAACACCTTACGAGATGTGGGTGGGCAAGCCTCCGGATTTAAGACATTTGAGAATATTTGGATCAGAAGCATACGTACATATTCCAAAACAGTTTACGCAAAAACTCGATGCTCTCGCGAAGAAGATGATCTTTGTGGGATACAAAGAAAACTCTCCTAACTATCGTCTGTACGATCCCGTGACAAAAAAGGTCAGTGAAGCGAGGAATGTTGTTTTTAACGAGCGAATTGGTAAAGTGTCGACAAAGATGGCACCACGCGGAGAAGAAGACGAGAACGAGATCAGCCTTCCAGGACATGGAGAGGAACGAGAAAAACAACAAATAATAGAGGTCCAGAGCAGCAGCGGGGAAGAAGAAGAGGAAGAACCGCGTAACGAAAACGGAGAACCGAGGGATGAAGCTGTTGAGAGAGCGGCTGAAGATGCAGAAGGAGCGGTCGAGGCCGCAGACGGAGCGGCGAACACTCAGTGTACTCCAAATCGTGCACTTCGAGATCGAAAAGGTATCAAAACTCCGTACAAGTACAGGTTCAACGCGAATGTAGCTGAATACATAATTCCCAACACGTATCAGGAAGCAACAAATAGCACGGAAGCCGCGCAGTGGGCAGATGCTATAAGAGAAGAACTCAAAGCGCACGAGGAAAACCACACGTGGTCGCTTGTGTCAAAGACTCCAGGCATGAAGTTAATCGATTCCAAGTGGGTCTTTCGAGTGAGGACGGACGCAGCGAAGAAGAAACATCAATTCAAGGCTCGCTTGTGTGCAAGAGGATTCTTGCAACGCGAAGGCATCGATTACACCGAAACGTTTGCTCCAGTGATCAGATACGATTCGCTGCGAGTATTTCTGGCGATGGTTGCAACGAAAGACCTCGAATTGGTGCAGTTCGATGTGCAGACTGCCTTCCTCTATGGAAGACTGGACGAGACAATCTTCATGGAGGTTCCTGAGGGACTCAACGTGGGAGCAGACGCAGGACGTGTAGTGTGCAAACTCGAGAGATCACTGTATGGTTTGAAACAGGCTCCGAGATGTTGGAACGAGAGGTTCAAGAGTTTCTTAAAAGAGTTTAACTTTAAAGAGTGCGAGGCCGACATGTGCGTCTTTGTAGGAGAATTAGAGACTGAAATAGTTTATTTAGCGTTATTTGTAGATGACGGGCTGGTCGCAGCTAAAACCAAAGAGACGCTAAAGCTTATTGTTAATCGACTAAGCGATACTTTTAAGATAACAGTCGGCGATTCGGGAATGTTTGTCGGTGTGCAAATATCACGGGACAGAAAAAAGAAATCTTTGATTATTCATCAGAGCGCCTACACTCGGAAAATAATCGAAAAGTTTCGGATGACCGACGCGAAGGCCTTAAGCATTCCGGCGGATCCACATGTAGTATTATCTCCGTGCGAGGTAAACGAAAAAAAATCAAAAGAAGTGCCTTACCGGGAGGCGGTAGGATCACTCGTGTTTCTGGCAACTGTATCGTAACCGGACATTGCCTACGCGGTAAATTTGGTTAGCAAATACTTAAACAATCATAATCACGAGCATTGGCGTGCGGTAAAAAGAATTTACTCATATCTATGCGGTACAATCGATCACGGTATCGAGTACAGAGGCGGCGGTAGCGAACCAGGATTGATCGGCTTTTCGGATGCCGATTACGCGGGTGATATCGAGACCAGAAGGTCAACAACGGGCTATGTTTTCTGTCTGGCTAATGGAGCGGTTACATGGTCTTCGCAAAGACAAAAGTTAGTGACTCTAAGTACGACAGAGGCAGAATATGTATCTGCATCAACGGCAACACGCGAGCTCGTTTGGCTACGAAAACTCCTGAATAATATTGGATGCCCATGCGCAAAAGAAACGACCCTGTTCGTCGACAATCAAAGTGCTATACAACTAGTCAAAAATCCTGTATATCACAAAAGAACCAAGCACATTGACATCCATTATCACTTTGTTCGAGAAAAGGTGGACGACAAAATCGTAGCCGTGCAATATGTTCCATCCGAAGAACAGCGCGCGGATATATTCACCAAGGCTGTGCCTCGGGATCATTTTAGAAAAATGTGCGACAAACTAAACGTAGGATCAACACAAGCGAAACGCTCAAACGGCGGTAGTGTTGGAGATATTAGTAGTTAATCGCATTTTGCTTGTCAAGACTGTACGTCGAAATAAACTACCGATAAGACTGTACAGGCGCGCTCATCAGATTAACCGAGTCTAGCCGAGGTTTGTTCGGGTTCGTTCGGGCGTAGAGAGACGACGATCGCCGGTCGGTCAGTCGAAGCGTACCACGCGTATAGAGCACCACGTGTAACGTTCTTTGAATAAAATACGCCATAGTGATAAACGACTTCTCCGTGTTGAACCTAACTTTCTCCAAGCTCCTTCTCAACCGAAACTATTCTGCTTTAACACTAAAAAATATAAGTCAAGATATAATATTTTTGTCATCAGAGCTGTGTGATGGAAAAAACTTGACAACGCTGTTAAAAAAACACGGGAAGATTCTGACATAACGTGTAACCTAAATGTAATCCCAAAATGTAATCGAGAGTTTCTTCTGTCAATCAATTATAGTTCTACCAACTTCAGTTTTTCATTTCTACACATTTCTACATTATTTGTAGTAATAATAAAATTTGTTTTAAAAAATATAAATTTATATGTGAGACTTTTACATAAATAAACATTAATATTCTTTGGATTTTAAATGCATTTTATTCCATATTTTTTTAAAATTTTAGATTAATATAGTTTTAAATATAATTATTTTAGATTGGCAGCACTCCATATTTCCATTGTGTAACAGCGCTACCCCCTCACTGCCCACCTCAGCCTTAAAACCTCCTTAATTTGCGTTATACTTATAAATGATAAAAGTGTCCAATAATTGGTATGTGTCCAATAACAGGTACATTTACCTTACTGCTACTCGTTCATTCTAAGCATGCTTCGAATTATTGATGATAAAATGTAAATATTCAATGTGTATCCAATGGAGTATATAATATGTATATTGAATGTATGTGTCATACATACAGGGTGTTGAATAATGTATTTCATAATAGAAATCTCATATTCTACATTAAAAAATCAGTCGAAAAATTCTTTACAGTTTTTGGATATCTTTAATATTAAGTGAGATATTGCAAGTTGAAGTTTGAATAATTTCTCAAATAAAGCACCCATAAATAAGGTGCATGTCTGCATATTTCGTAAATAAGAAAGGCATTGCCCCGAAATCTCAAGACTGAATACCTACTTGTGTACGGTTTCAAAGCCAAAAGAATACTACTTAAAATGTGTTAATAAATTCTGATATAAAGAATAAATATAGTTATATTTACATTATTTTGTTTATTGAAGCAAACTCTACATAGATACACAGGCCTCGGGCAATAGAAAAATCTGTGGTTCCGCCCCTGACCGGACTACCGAGCGCGCGGCGCGTAAACCTTAGCGCTTGTTTTGAAAAATTATTCAAACTTTAATTGCAATATCTCGCTTAATGTTAAAAATATCCACAAACTGCAAAGGACTTTTCGACTAGGTTTTTTTTACATAAAATATGCAATTTATTTAAATGACATACATCAATCGAACATCCTATACAATATACATAATATTAAAGCTACATACAGAGTGAGTCACTTAAGACCGGCCACCCGAACAAATCCAACAGTTTTGGAGATAGAAAGAAATGCTTGAAGTAAAAGTTGTGTGGTATCGAGGGAGAGATCTTGCGGAGGTAAAAATTTTTTCCCAGGTAGAGATGCTTAGGTAAATTAAAGGTTATCATCATTTTTTAAAATAGAACCATGCATTTTCGAACATCTAAGATGGAAGTCTTTCCCAAAACAATTTTAATGGTCATGGATATTCAAGATCACGAACGTAAAAGAAAGTTGGAAAATAAATCGTGAATGTTTCCAAAACAGAACACTCGCGGTTTTATTAATTGAATCAAACCTAAATGTTATTATTTATGTTATTGGTTCATATTTCATTGATGAATTGTGAAAAATACAAAAGATTTTTAATGCAAGTAATACCTAGAGTCCTATAATGACAGAAGCGCAAGGTCCAAAAAATTTTTGACTGGCTCTCGAAGTCACGTGGTTTTTCCACCGTCATTTTCTAACCATTGCGTACACGTGTGCATACATGTATGTACACGGCACGCATTTGTGTACGAAATCCCCTCCATATACTACCTCATGTCACCGAGACACGTTTCTGGCATCAATGGTTAGAAACTGGAAGTCGCCGGGAAGTGGTGGAGGAAGGTTGGCGCTTTTCTTATATTATAGGACTCTAGCAATACTCATCTTATTATAAGATGTCCCATTGCACGTTTAGCAAGCCTTATAGTACCAACATTATGGTTGTCCAACACATACCACATGTGCTATAACAGCAATTTTGAACAGAAAATTTGAAAATTGTTGGATTAGACGGGAATCATAAATGGCCTTTTCATACAATCCAATAATTTTCGAATTTTCTATTCAAAATTACAGTTACTGCACATGTGGAATGTGCTGGACAACCATCATGTTAGTACCATAAGGACTGCTAATGGCAAAACTTCTTTTAAAGCGAATATCCAGGGTGAGAAAGGAACAGCAGTATTGTCAAATGCGATACTTATGCCATAAATATCTTTATGTCTACAGATCAGCTCTAAGGATGTCACTGTCATACAATTAACTGAAGGGAAGGCAACTGGCAAACATATAGACGTGATGATAGAATCAATCTACATGTCCTACGATTCCAATAAACCACCATCTAAAAAAGAAATGAGGATATTGAGAAAAAAAGACTGTAGTTACTCGGATCATAAACAAACATGCCTTGCTGTTAATCATACTGAGAAAAAGAAATCGGGTCGTATCTTCAAATATATGACTGGAAGAGCTACTCGAAGGATTTAAAAGTTATATTGAGAAAAGCTCTAACCAGATTCTATATAAAAGAAAGTTTAGAAATAATAACACAATTTGTAAATGACACTTATTAATGAGATTTACAAAGCAAACTGCCCAATTAAACCAAATACCACGATCAAAGTTAAGGAAAGAGCTTTTAAAGTTCAGATTAAAAATGAGAAGCTTAATAGAGCAAAACAATAAAAATAATAGCAAACTGAGCGTTTAAAAGCTCCCATTGCAGTTATAGTAAGGCGATAGTTATCGTCAATAGGAAAAACTGAAGAGATTTCTGTGAAAGCAGTGCCCCCACAAAGCATCCAGACTAAACAGAATTCTCAGTAGGGACAATCACCCCCACTAGAGCTGCCTTAAACTTCTAAGTAAGAGTTACAAAGAGATTGTATCAATAAATATGTCCCTAAAAAATTTAATAAAAATTTATTTTCCAAGATATCAAAAAGAATCTGATTATTATATCAGCCAAATAAAAACACAACATAGGGAGAAATATAAATCCAAGAAATGATCACTGGTGGCAGTTTATCCCTATGGGATAAACTGGGTTATCAAGATATTTTCAATCCTTACAAGGAACTAGAACACGAAATTCATCTTATATTACTCAAAGAAGAGCTGTTCAAATTAGGAGCTAAAAGCTACAATGACGCCATCTATGGACGAACGACGTCACTAACACGAGACGTGCACGGAGACTTACTGCGTGCGCACCTATCACACACATCACACACACACACATCCACCCAGAATAAAAACTCACGATTCACGTTTACATGTGCTCTCGATATATTTCACAGAATAAAGTTCAGTATCTTAATCTAAATCTTTCGTACGGAGTTATTCACTGCCTTACAGCATTTGCCAACAGGTTATGGGCCCAGGCTTAAGATTGATTAAGATCATAAAGGCAATAGAAGAAGAATAAAGTTGCATAAAGTAAGGTACAGGTTAAGACGTTATAAAGAGAGCACAGAAACCCTGGTGAAAATAGAAAGCCTCTCGGAGCGTCAAAGAAGCGTAAATGAAGAGATTTAACGCCTCTTTGACACTCCAATGATTTTCCATTGACTCTTTGCTGTTTCGAATACCCATACACGCTCCCCAAACGCTCCCCGAACGCTCCATAAAGTGTGTATGAAGCTTTCCGATACACTTCTCGCACACTTCACTGATTGACACTTCGTCTACGCTTCCCAAACGCTTCGTAAAGAGTATATGCAGCTTACCGATACACTTCTCGCACACTTCATCAATTTTGTAAGAAATATATATATACATGTATATTAAGCCGACCCTATTAAAAGGGTAATAATAATATAGCTGACACCTTCCGTACGTCTGCTAACAATAAGTGTAACATATGTAGACAATATGAAACGTCTTCATCAATCAATGTTGTAGCACAGTGCGGAAGGTGACTGACTCAAGATCCAGGGGTTCCAGGTTCAAATCCAGCGGTGGACGTAAGCAAATTTTCTAAGTACAATATAAATTTATTTAGTTAAGCTTGGACGTAATCAAGATTTTCAGCAATAAAATAATGGTTTACGATAAGTAAATTTTATATTTTATTTTGCAGTATAAATTATAAAAGCGCGGTTCCACAACGCTCGGTTAACGCTTTTTTAACGTTTAGATGTCGCTTTCTTTACGCTCCAATGTTCCAATTTTCGCTTCTTACAGGCTTCGCTTACACTTCCGTTACACTTCTCTTACACTCGAGTTACTCTCCAATTTACGCTTTACTGACGTTTCTTTTACGTTTTATTTTCACCAGGGAAATGGCGGAAACACCTCGGGTGATGATTGCCAAGTTGAACAACGATAATTACGAATCATAGAGATATAAAGTTGAGTTACTACTTATAAAAAAAGGCTTGTGGGACGTCGTGAGCAAGGCAGCACCAGCACAACCAGAGGCAGCGTGGCTAACCAAGGACGCGCAGGCAAGAGCGACGATCGGACTCCTGGTGGAGGATAACCAGCTCACACATATTCGTAGTAAGACAACAGCGGCGGCAACTTGGAAGGCACTACAAGACTACCATCAAAAATCTTCGTTATCAAGTAAGGTTATTCTACTAAACAATCTATGCAGCATAAAACTCGCAGAAAATGGTAATATGGAAGAACACATTATTAATATGTCAATAATAAAGGATAAATTAGAAGCTATCGGAGAGAATATTAAAGAAGAATTGTTTATTGCAATGATACTTGGTAGTCTTCCAGATTCGTATAACAGTTTAATGAACGCACTCGAAAGCAGATCGGAGGAGGACTTAACTCTTAGTCTGGTAAAGGGAAAGCTCATCGATGAATATCGTAGAAGAATAAGCAATTCCGCTGGAGCGAATAAAATACAGGACAAAGTTCTAAAGACGCGAGACAGTGGAAAATACACGAAACCACGACAGGATCTTGCAGAATGTTTTTTCTGTAAGAGGAAGGGGCATATGAAGAAGGATTGCAGAAAGTACAAAGCTTGGAAAGTGAAGAACGAAAAGGCGAATACATCAAACGCGGATAAGGACGACAAGGATAATCTTTGTTTTAGCACAAGCAATGAAGGTGACTCAAGGAAATCATGGTACGTTGATTCGGGCGCCACAAGTCACATGAAGAATAGCAGAGAATTCTTCGACAAAATGTTCACAAGCGTAGAAGATAGAATTACAGTAGCAAACGGAAAGGAAACTAAAGTAATGGGTATAGGATCAGGAAAAGTTAAGTATTATAACGGAAATACTATAAAGACAATTACGTTGAAAAATGTCCTATACATACCAGGTTTATACAGTAATTTACTATCAGTAAAGAAAATTACAGAAAACGGATTCACAATAAAATTTAAGGAAAAAGTATGCAACATACTGGAAGGATAGTTGTTACAGCAGAAAGCGTAGGAAACTTATATAGGCTCAGGACAGAGCATAAGGCTTTATCATCAATGAAGACACATTCGGATAAATGTATTCATACATTGCACAGGAAGCTAGGACATAGGAATCCGGATGCGATAAGGAAACTAACAAAAGAGAACATGGCACACGGAATTACATTGCAGGACTGTGGAATTAAGGAAGCATACGAAGACTGTATCCAAGGAAAGATGAGTAAGAAGTCTTTTCCAAAAGTGTCAAGTAGACAAGCAAAGGATATCTTGGAGATCGTACACAGTGATGTTTGCGGTCCCATGCAAACCATTACGCCAGGTGGAAAAAGGTATGTCTTAACAATGATAGATGATTATAGCGGCTATACGGAAGTATTTTTACTAGCACACAAATCGGAGGTTCTCAGATATGTCAAGGAGTACATTGAAGCAGTCAAGACAAAATTTAACAGGAAGCCCAAGATATTGAGGTCTGATCGCGGCAAAGAATATGTGAACAAACAGATGGCGGATTACCTTAAAGAGGAGGGTACCAAGATTTAACTTACGGAACCTTTTTCACCACAACAAAATGGTAAGGCCTAAAGAAAGAACAGGTATTTGATTGAAATGGCTAGATGCATGATTATCGACAGTGGTTTGGCCAAGAAGTACTGGGGTGAGGCTGTAGTTACGGCTAATTACCTACAAAATAGATTGCCGACTAAATTTGAAGACAGAACACCATACGAAAAATGGCATTCACAGAAGCCAAATTTAAAGGACATACACATTTTCGGATGCATAGCATATGTAAAGGTTCCAGATGAGTTAAGGCGCAAATCAGATAATAAAGCGAAAAAGTTACATTTCGTAGGGTGTAGTGAGCAGTCAAAAGCATTCAGGTTACTAGATAAAGAAACAAGCAAGATTGTTATCAGTAGAAATGTAATATTTTTGGACGGTAAGCAGAAACAGGAGGAGCCTAGCAAAGAAAAGGAAATAAAAGTATCAGAAGCAGAAATGGAAATCATCCGAAAACTAAAACAGGCGACTAAGGAAGATGAAACGAAAGAAGAAAAGGAGAAAGAAGAGGAAGAAGAAAATAAAGAAGAGGAGATAGAACAGTCAACAGAAGAACCGGGTGTAACAGAAACACCACGAAGAAAATCAAAGCGAAAGAATAAAGGAATCCCACCATCAAGATTTGGTGAATTTGCTGGAATGACAACGACACCTGAAGATGACGAGCCAAAGACAATTGAGGAAGCATTAACAGGAAAGAATAAGTGTGATTGGAAAAGGGCTCTTGACGAAGAATATGAATCATTAATCGCAAACAAGACGTAGGAGCTAGTAGAACCACTGGAGGACGCGAAAATTATAGGATGTAAGTGGGTATTCAAACCCAAGAAGGATGAAAAAGGAAAAGTAATCCGTTATAAAGCGAGATTGGTTGCACTTGGATACAATCAAGAATTCGGAATAGATCATCATGAAGTCTTTGCACCAGTGGTCAAGCAGACGACGCTAAGGACTCTATTAACTATAGCAGGCAAAGATAAATTACAAATGCGACACTATGATATAAAAAATGCATTCCTAAACGCAGATTTGACGGAAACAATATATATGCGACAACCTAAAGGATATGAAGTCAAAGGAAAGAAACACTACGTGTTAAAGTTAAACAAAAGTCCATATGGCTTAAAACAGTCAGCAAACTTGTGGAACAAGAATATTTCGGATAAACTAGGGAGATTAGGGTATACACAAGGCGAAGCTGATCCATGCCTTTATATAAAGGGTAATAAAGGTATTATATGCTACGTGACGATCTACGTAGACAACATCACAATGGCATCCAATAGCACGAAAGAGATAATCAAGTCAGAAGAGGCACTATCAAATACGTATACACTAACAAAACTAGGAAGAATTAAAGAATACTCAGGAATCCAGATAGAGAGGGACAAAGAAAGGGTCTACTACTTGCATCAAAGAAAGCACATATATAACATTCTAAAGACTTATGGACTAAAGGATGCAAAAGGATCTAAGATACCACTAAGTGTCGGATATGAGAGCCTAGAAGATAATAGATTGCTGCGGGACAACAAAAACTTTCAGAATCTAATCGGAAGTTTATTATACATAGCTACATCTACACGACCGGATATAAAGGCCAGCGTCGCAATATTAAGCAAGAAGTTGAACAACCCGACAGAAACAGACTGGATGGAAGCTAAGAGGATTGCAAAATACCTGAAGTATACAGAAAATTATAAACTCAAATTGGGAAGTAACAGTCAAAAGGAAAAAAGACATTGGCTACGCAGACGCAAACTGAGTAGAGTCTAAGAGTCTAAGGCAGACAGAAAATCGAATAGCGGATACTTATTTAAGTATTATGGAAGCACAATCAGTTGGGCTTGCAGGAAACAATCTTGCGTGGCGCTGTCATCCGCTGAAGCAGAATACATCGCGTTGAGTGATGGATGTCAAGAGATGTTATGGCTGACAGAATTACTACAAGACTTCCAAGAAGAAATAGAGCTACCAGTAAAGATATACGAGGACAACTAGAGCTGCATCAAATTGGCCAGCAACCAAAAATTCAGTAAAAGATCCAAGCATATTGACACGAAGTATCATTTCGTAAAGGATCTAAGTAAAGGTAACAAAATTTTGTTTGAATATTGTCCAAGTGAAGATATGCTTGCAGACATGCTGACAAAAACGATACACCAAGTGAGGCTGCGGAAACTGTCAAAGGCGAGTGGACTGGTATCATCTAACGATGAGGATGACGTCATTAAGGAGGAGTGTTCAAATTAGGAGCCAAAAGCTACAATGACGCCATCTATGGACGAACGACGTCACTAACACGAGACGTGCACGGAGACTTACTGCGTGCGCACCTATCACACACATCACACATACACATCCACCCAGAATAAAAACTCACGATTCACGTTTACATGTGCTCTCGATATATTTCACAGAATAAAGTTCAGTATCTTAATCTAAATATTTTGTACGGAGTTATTCACTGCCCTACAGCATTTGCCAACAAGAGCTAACCTCTTGCTAGGTCCCTTGACAAAAGTATTAGCATAACCCTAAGACAGACCTCGGCAAGAAATGCACTTCTCGGCCGATTTTCAACTGGCTCCGCCTAGCTTTGTTCCCCTTACCTCGCCGTCCCGCGCGCAGCCTACGAGTCGCTCGAAGCTCAGGACCGTAAAAATATGTTTACAATAGCTTCCTACGTCACCCGTGAGGTACAATTGTTGACGCGTTTTATTTTTAAGTGTATCCCCTGTAAGCTTAATCCACTGATGACGTATGACCCTTTAACCAATTAAAGCATAATTAAAGAAATTAACAAGAAATAAAGAAAATTTAGGTCAACTTTCGGGACTTTTTACAGCTAGCGGGAACGTCGATTTGCATATTAGATGTAGCAAGCCGCATAACACGCGGTAAAGAATCGTTGCTTAGAAAACATTTTTCACTTTTTATAAAATTAAAGAACCTTCTGACGTCATGTACATATTTTTCGTTATGTCTTGACGAGAGCACCGATATTCGACACACGAGTCAACTGAGTATTTTTACTCGAATCGTACAAGACGATTTTTCCTGTGTTGAGGAGCTTTTAGATTTCGTCCCTTTACATACCACGACGATGGGTCTTGATATTTTTGTAGCAGTTAAAGAATCACTTAAAAAATTTGGCATCAATTTTAATAAATGTTCTTTGATTGCAACTGATGGCGCGAAAGCTATGACCGGTTCAAAGATAGGATTTGCCGGACAATTAAAGCAGCGAAATATTAATATTCCCCTTGTACATTGCATAATTCATCAAGAAGCACTAAGCGGCAAAGTTGGAAAACTGTCAACAGCTATGGAGACTGTGACAAAAATAATTAATATAATTAAAGGTGGGCAGAAGTTCCTTAGTCATCGAAAATCTAAATTATTTCAATACAAAGGAAATAGCCATACGGTCCAAGCTTGGATCTTAGGCAGCTCAATATAATTATTTTCTATGTGTATTAATACGCGTATTTTCCAACATATTAAACTGCGTGCCGATTATTTGTCGGACTTAAAACACAGCTATTGTTGGAACATTAGAAATTCCCTCTCCCTTCCCTAATTAAATCAATATCGATTTAATATTAAAATCACTGTAAAAACTTATTGCGAAAAATATTACCCCAGCCAGGGTTCGAACCTGGAATCTCCCGCATTCCGTTCGGGCGTCTTACCAATTCGACTACCGGGGCATGTGGTAATATTTATCGCAATAACCGGATAACAATAATTTGAACGTCTGTCTCAGGCGACGTGAATATTACCTACGAATATTATATACGACGATAAATATTACCACATGCCCCGGTAGTCGAATTGGTAAGACGCCCGAACGGAATGCGGGAGATTCCAGGTTCGAACCCTGGCTGGGGTAATATTTTTCGCAATAAGTTTTTACAGTGATTTTAATATTAAATCGATATCGATTTAATTAGGGAAGGGAGAGGAAATTTCTAATGTTCCAACAATAGCTGTGTTTTAAGTCCGACAAATAATCGGCGCGCAGTTTAATATGTTGGAAAATACGCGTATTAATACACATAGAAAATAATTATATTGAGCTGCCTAAGATCCAAGCTTGGACCGTATGGCTATTTCCTTTGTATTGATTTATATCTTAACGGTCTTAACATATATTGTCTAAATTATTTTTCGAGTAACATAATGCTATTCACACAGATGTCCCACTTTATTGTTCAGTACGTTGGCTTAGTGCTGCTAATTGTTTGGAAATATTTTTTGCCATAAGAAAAGAAATCTTCCTATTCTTGCAAGAAATAAACAATCCAAAATTTTAAGAATATATAGTCAT
The DNA here is from genome assembly GCA_035220615.1 of Leptothorax acervorum. Lineage (NCBI taxonomy): Eukaryota > Metazoa > Arthropoda > Insecta > Hymenoptera > Formicidae > Leptothorax > Leptothorax acervorum. The sequence continues at coordinate 28,763 of JASTWQ010000934.1, forward strand.
TTTGCAAGATATCACATTTCTCTGTGAACTTGTCTTCATTACTGACATGACTAATCAACTTAGGCTTCTCAATTTAAAGCTGCAAAGACCAAATCAAAATATTTCCCAATTAGTTAGTCATGTCGATTCTTTCCAAAGGAAATCACAGTTATTCAAATCTTACTTAAATAATAATAATTTTCACTTTTTTTCCTACTTGCCAGATTCTTATCAAAGAACACGGCTGTAACTGTAATTTCAAGGAATATATTAATTTCGTAGATTGTCTTATAGAAGAATTCAATACGCGTTTTAGTTGTTTTAAAAAACTTAGAACCAAATTAATTCTTCTTGAGAATCCCCTTACAGCGTCAATCGAAGAACAGCATCTTGACTTGCAGGATGAATTATGTGATTTACACAGTGACATTTCTCTCAAAACGGTTAAAGAAACCGGTGCTAATTTTTTCAAACTTTTGAAAAAATTATCATACCCAAAACTTTATGATTTCGGACTTCGTATTTATTTCATGTTTGGATCCACATATTTATGTAAGCCTTTATTTTTAAAAATAAAAAATATAAAAAGTGAAACACGTTTTTCTTTAAGCGACAAATCTTTACCGTATTAATGCGGCTTGCTACATCTAATATGCAAATCGACGTTCCCGCTCTCGCATGTAAAAAATCTCGAGTCAACCTAAATTTTCTTCATATCTTGTTAATTTCCTTAATTATGCTTCAATTAGGTAAAGGGTCGTATCAGACATCAGTGGATTAAGCTTACAGGGAATACCACTTAAAAAAAAAAACGTATCAACAATAGTACCTAACGGGTGACGTGGAAAGTTATTGTAAACATATGTTTACGGTCCTGAGCCTCGAGCGACTCGTAAGCTGCGCGCGGGACGGCGAGGTAAGGGGAACAGCGCTAGGCGGAGCCAGTTGAAAATCGGCCGAGAAGTGCATTTCTGCCGAGGTCTGCCCTAAGACATGACCCACAGGCCTGAGGTAGCCCCAAAATAGTCTTTATACCTAACACTCATAGAACTGACCACATACTGGACAAGGACTTCAGACCTATCACTTTTACATCCTTCTCATCTTTCTCTTTTCATCCTGAAAACCTTGAAGTAATTGGTTGATAGGTGTTTGGCGTATCGCCTTGTATATATTGTTTATAGTTGATAGCAATTAATTTCGCCCTTCTTCTTTATTCTCACGCTTGTTTAGTTTTATAGACTATTATGAAATACTTGATTCTCGCTTAGTATAATATTAGTAGTAATTAGCATAGATTAGTTAGATTTAATTTGTTATTTGCGCGTATTCACGCGAAACGTCGGTGGACCGCGATCGGTAGAAATTTACAAATTTATGCGACTCAATTGGTGCTGCCATCGTTCATCCACCGACGGCAGCAATTACCCCAAAAGGGAGCAAATACTCGCTCGCGGCACACGTTACAGGACCGCGAGCTCACTCATCGCCAAGAAGTTCTCGAACGCGCATCGGAGCTTTCAGGACGCCCGACCGCTCTCTCCACCCCCCTTGGGGACCGATCTCTCGCCTACCTTGCTTGCTTGTGCCTGCTTTGTGCCTGCTTTGTGCCTGCTTTGTGCCTGCTTTGTGCCCGCTTTTGCTATCCACGGATCTCGCTGCATCTTTGTGCTACCTGCATGCCGAACCAGCCGAATCCAGCAGCCACGAGACAGGACGAGAATCGGCGGACTTCATCCAGGAGACGACGGGCGACCAAACGGTGAGTCGCTTTAGCTCTTGTTGCATGCGCACTTCGCTTTCTCGCATTTCTCGCTATAAAATTTAGTCGTGAGGGGACTTCGACTACCCTCCCTTTGGTCCTTCGAGCAATTATAGAAAATCTCGTCTCCGAGGGACTCACACCCCCCTCGTACAATAGGTGTATTATATGTCTTACCGGTCCGGATAAGGATAACGCTAATGATTTGCACGCTGAATTAACCGTAACTATTCTTTATTACATATCCTGATCTCTCTTACAACGTACAACAACTTCTCCGTCTGCCATCTTCTAGCTATCGCCCCATCTCTTATTGCGCCACATAAAACATCCTCCTTTTCTTAAAAAAAAAACCCCTTTTTATTCTAATTATCACACAATACATATCGAACTTGCTCGCAAATAAAATGTCTTTATATTACTCAAAATAAGCAGCCTATCTTGAGTGCTTTTCTATCATCGATTATCGATAATTCGATGGACTAAAACGGTCTGGTGACCTTCTCGTTCATTGATGAGTGGTGTTGGTGACTTTACTCAAACTTGTGCAGGATATTGAACTGCTTTGGCTGACGTATCAGAAAGTGCACTGGACAACACTCTTCTTGGCTTTCCCTGTGGCGTCGCGAGTGGCGTCCTGGTTGGTTGCTTTGGCGGGATCCGTCTGCTCAGGCTCGCCGACGAATTGCTCATAATCGATCACCTCCCCGACTTTCCGAACTGGAATCAGGAACGTAAGGTTCCTGCGGACAGATCCCCAATCGGAGATGTGGCTGCAATTGTTTACACGTATTGGTCCGTGCTTTCATTTAACAGGATATCCGATTTGCTGAGTCCGGGTTTTTTTGGTGTTTTTGTGTATAACTCACGTCTCGGTACATGTTTAACCTCATAATTAAATTGCATGAGTCTCATACGAAAACGCTGCAATCATGCCGATAGCTCACATAAGATTTTACTCCCTATCAAAACTACTAACGGCTGGTGATCTGTTCGCAAGGTTACTTCTGCTCCCAGTATACAAATCAAAAATTTCTTGCACGCCCACGTGAGTGCTAGTGCTTCTTTCCCTATTTGTGCGTATTGTCTCTTAGTTTCTGTCAATCCTCGCAAAGTGTAGCTGACTGGAAGACATTCGCCTCTATGTTCTTGCTCTAACACCTCTTCCAGGCCGTAACTTGACGAACCGGTCGATATGCGGGTTTTTCTAGTTTGGTCAAAGAATGCTAGTACGCTGTAGGCGCTTTTGACAGAATTTATCTCTGACTTTGATATAGGAATTATCATAAACTGTCGTCCAGATAAACTCGTGGTTTTTTCTTCAGCAAGTCTTTGAGGGGTTGATTTGCGTCCGCTAAGTGACCCAAAAACTTCAAATGCTAATGCATTATAAAAATTGGCGTAGTCCTACCGTGGACTACGATCTTTCTAGCTCCTTCACTGCAGTGACTTTATTTGGATCGGGCTGCACTCCTTTGTCTGCCGATATCCCGTGACCCAAAAATTTTGCGCTGAAGTTCTAAATATAGTCTTCGTAGGACAATTTCTATCTAATATTGTGCTCGGCTGTTGTGGCTCCGCAAACGAGTATATTGTCTATTGAATTACACACTCCATCTTCCTTATTCCTTCCAAAACAGCACTCTATTGCTTCTGGAAGTGTTCCCCCAACAATAATAATCCCATTTGTAATCGATTAAAGCAAAATTGTCCGAAAGAAGTGACAAACGTTGTCAACTTCCTTGACTCCTTGTTCAGCATAATTTAATAGTATCCCGAACGCACATCTAGATTTGAGAATACCTTTGCTCCTGCGAGTAATCCCAACGTTTCGATAATCACTAGCAACATGTGTTTTTCTCGTTGAACGCTTTTATAGAGCTGGTCCACACAGATCCTAACGTCTTTGATGAGTTTCGGCACGACCAACATTCCGGCGTACCAACCGGTGGGCTTGTCCACAAGGTTGATAACTTTTTTTTTCTGCATGGTCTCTAGCGCGCGTCGCATGGCTTTTCTAAAATAAATCACCACTCTCCTCGATGTTGCCAGAGTGGAGCCGCGTTTCCACGGCAGCACGAGTGGTGAGGATACGCACACGAAGCACAAGCTCGTGTCCGTGTGCGCCCTACACCGCGCCGTACTCCATGTGCGTATCTCCTCCACTTTGCTGCCGTGGAGCTGCGGCCCTATTATGATACCACTGGGTGTTGTCACCCCATATGGCCGCGCGTCCGCCTTTAAAATGGTACAGGGACGGAACACAGTGTTTTGAGATTGAGGGAATTTGGGGCCCCACCACTTGCCACTACTACATGCATAGCGTGTCGATTTAGCCAAAGCCAAAACTCGCCGAAGTGAGATTAGTGTGATTTCAGGTCCCGGCTTGCCACGCGCACGCCGCTCGGAGCTTCGGGTAGCTTTGGCTTGGCGCCTAATACGCGTAGCGCGAAAGAAAAAGAAAGAACGTTGTGTCTGTCCTTGTGTTCTCGGCGAGCCAAAGCTAGCCGAAGCTCCAAGCGGCGTGCGCGTGGCAAGCCGTGACCCAAAGCCACAAAAATCTCGCTTCGGCAAGCTTCGGCTTCGGCTACACCGACACGCTATGCATGTAGTAGTAGCAAGTGGCGGGGGCCCTAAATTCCCTCGATCTTGAAACACTGACGAGACAGGCATCCGAGTACCCTATATACAACTAAGGATACTTGTTCTCCGGCTGAAGTCACTGCATTTTCCCAACAAATGATGCCCATTTGCTCAATAGTTGCACGGATAAGGTGCGGCTTCTTAGCCCTTAGTACTACATACATATTTTTCTAGCATTGTTGATCTTGCCACACCATGTCGTAGACCGCTCGGCCCCTTGTCGCGCTGCATGGGAATGTTGCTGATACATTTCTTCCGTAGAGCTTTTCCAATGATGGTTACATTGGCTCCCGTGTCAACCTTAAAGTAGACTGGTGCTCCATTGATATTGACTGTCGTTCATCACGGTGGAGTAGAATTCGCAGCCGTCGTTTTGATGTTGATCTGATCTGCGAATACTACATCTGCCGCATTATACGAGTCATCATTCCGCGTAGGTGCCCCAGGTGGACTCCTCGGTGCTGACCTCATTTGCTTTTGTATTTTTCTGGGTGAAATCTACTTCTCAATGGCCCTTCTTTTTACAGCCACTGCATTGTGACTATTTCGCTAAAACAGACCGAAAACGCCTGTTGCAGTGCGCGTTTGCATCTGCTGCATTTCTTGGGCATTAAGTTGCTACTCGGCCACTCTTGCTGCTGCACATGTTGCTTCAATGCTGCCTTGCCTCTACGGTTCGCTCTTTGACGGTAAATATAGTCTACATCTGTCTCAGCGGTCGCTGAGACGTCTGAATCTCTCAATACGTCTAGCTGACGTTTAACCTTGTCTGCTTGACGAGCTTTGGTGATGGCTCTGTATAGAGTCAAATCTGGTTGCAGTTGCATGACCTCGGACAATTCTGTTTTTCACATCCCGACAAAGATACGATCTCCAATGAGCTCTTCGCGCAAATCGCTGAAATTGAATGACTGCTGGCTTGAACAAATTGGCAATAAATTCGTGTACGGTTTCTCTGGCGTCCTGCAGGCGCTAATTAAAACAAACGCTTTCATAAATTATGTTTGTTTTTTTTTACCAAAATGAGCTTTGAATCTACCTATGGTTGCGTTATACCTCTTCAGTTTATCTTGGCTTAGCTTTAATGATAACAAAATGTCATCTATCTGCTCTGTCATCCATGGTGTAAAATAGCAAATTTACTTTGTGAGATGGTCCACATAAAAAACAGAATAAAGGGTTGAACAAACAAAGTGACACAGAACTTCTTCAGAACCTTCCAGTCCTGAATATACTCCCCCCTTTCTAATCTCCCAATTCTTTCCATATCCACCAATCAAACAATGATATGCCACCCCTACCACATCTTCCCTATCTATCTCTTCGAACATTTTTCCGTGATTCCGCACTTGCCAAGTAATTGTTGACACGATTACACGCTTCTGTCCTCCTCAAGTAACATCTCTATTTGACTCCAGGTATGACACTAATTCTGACTATTTTCATGATTTTTTTTTTATTTAATAAAGACACCTGGTAGATGCTTCGGATATTACAATCTAGTCTTAGACTAATAAGCAATTTAATTCTATCCTAATTTGCTAAAACATCTATTCCTTTCCCTAAGGGTTTGCCCAACAGCGCCCTTGGTTCCTGTCATTTTTACACTACTTTTAACGCTTATACTGTTTTGTGTTCATTTTATTGTCTCTTGTGTCAGCTCAAATGGTTTAATTCTTTTTAGCCTTTGCACAAGCCCTTCGTTGTCTAGAAGACAAGTAGCCTCTTCGTTCACATGCTGTTGTAGCCTTTCCTCATGTCTCCTCGTATTTTTCTTTATTTTGTTGTTCACTGTTTCCACTCCCAGATCACGATGGAGGTCCTTATTTCTGACATACCGGGGTACTTTTGCAATGTTTCTTAGGATTTTATTCTGAAATGTTTGAATGATATTGATGTTACTTTGTCTGGTGCATCCCCATAGCTGTAAGCCATACGTCCATACTGGCTTGAGGATCTGCTTATATGTATATTAGTAGCTTATTGGATAAATTTTGAGTTTCTTCCAATTATCCAATACAGTTTTCTATATTTTATATCCAGTTCCTCTTTTTTCTTTTTAACGTGCGCTTTCCATCTTAATTTTGCATCTAACGTAATACCTAGGTACTTTGCTGTGTTTGAATACGGTATTTGATTGCCATTTATATTCACTGGTATATATTAGATCTTCCTGTTGGTTAAATTTACGTGTATGGATTTGGATTCATTTAGTTTGATTCTCCATTTCCTTGTCCATTTATTAATTTGGTCGACAGCTGTTTGCAATTTTCCCGTGGCTGCTTGGTTGTTTTCATTTACTGCTAATATAGCAGTGTCTAAGTGTCAAGGTAGCTATTGTGTTATTTTTAAATGTAGGAATGTCACTGGTATACAGCAAGTAAAGGACCGGACCCAGTACACTTCCTTGCGGTACTCCCGCTTTAATTTCTTTGAACTGTTTAAAATTAAAATTAAAACACGCTTAAACTGTATATAAATGTCACATTAATTAAAATATCATAACTGTTAAATTTCTAATATTATCTGTTAAAACACATGGAACATTCCGAGCAGAATCATAAGAACATTCCACATCCACGTCGACTCAAGGAGGCTCTTGATAAGATCACAACTGTATACGAAACGCTTAACTGTAAGAAATTTCCGGCATCAAAATAGCGGATATGCGAGGACGGTAATTATGCAGATATACGGACAACCCTCCCATGACCTTGACGACATATGTTGTCAAGGTCACCCTTCTGAGTGACCTTCAGAAGATTTTAACTCTCGGTCATTGTTTGTTAAAAAGTTATTAACAAAAAAGTTTGTAAACAGTTATTTTTAGTATTGAAAGGGATAAACGACTAATATGTACATGGAAATAGTACATGTATGAACGAAGGAAAGACATTTAAAGCAGCGAATCGCTAGTATATTGAACAGTCTTTTTGTTGAAGCAGAGAATAGTTGGTATAGAATGGTACATATAGAGTTTTATGTGTTAGAAAGTAAAAATATAAAGTATTCTCTACTTTAATCAAAATCATAAACTATTTTCTGCTTTATTTAAAGCAGTAAATCGTTTACATATTGAACAGTTTTTTTGTTTAAAGCATAGAATAGTTGGAATAGAAAAGTATATGCACATTTTTATATGTTAGAAAGCACAAATATAATGTATTCTCTGCTTTAATTTAATCAAAAGCATAAACTTTTATCTGCTTTATTTAAATTCGCTGATATATTGAACAGTCTTTGTTAAAGCAGAGAATAGTTGATATAGAAAGGTATGGGTGAGTCAAAAGTACGTTTTAAAAATTTGTGAGCGTGTTCCTGGATAAAAAGGAAGAACAAATGTTTATATGATATGGTCGCAAATGCTTTGTTGTCGAGATAATGGACATAAATCAGCAGTATCAAATAATGCTTTATTTGAACATTTACAATTTTGTTATCGTTGTTATAAAACAATATTGTTATTTATAAACAATTTTGTTATTGTTCTCTTGTAAACAACAATAACAAAATTGTAAACGTTCAAATAAACCATTATTTGATACTGCTGATTTATGTCCCTTATCTCGACAACAAAGCATTTGCGACCATATGTTTATATGAACATTTGTTCTTCCATTTTATCCAGGAACACGCTCACAAACTTTTAAAACATACATTTGACTCGCCTTGTATATACAATTTTATGTCTTACAAAGTATAAATATAAAGTATTCTCTGCTTTAACCATAATTGTATGATTATAATTGTAAACAATCTTTAATTGTACATTTTTATATCAACTATTCTGTTTGGCGCTCACGTTGTACATATTAGTTAATAAGTTAATTTCCTTGTATTTGTATTAGTTAATAACCCAAGCAGCATTTTTCGGTTAACTTTCCGACTGAGGACTACTTTTTTACTAATCACAACGTTGAAAGCGGTCCAAGAAAGTTATAAAATGTAAACTTATAATTAAAGATAATACTAACGTTTTTTGGACGTTGTCTTAACGTCAAAATTACGACGTGCTTTTTTTATCACTTTTCCAACGTCAAATTTGAAATGGTTTATGTCCTAATACCCGACGTTAAGTTATTTAACGTTCGCCTGACGTCATACTCTGCACCAAACTTTTCGAGCGACTTCAATACGTAATTTCCAACGTAAACCAACGTTTTGTTATCAAACGTTGTAAAACGCTAACGTTTTGAAACGTCGCCTGTGGTCATTTCTGACTAACGTTAAGAAATCGCGAGAAATGGTAACAAATTCTGCCTAAAATACCGTTGGCTTCCCATTGATGTGGCACGGGCTCAATTTCTTGTGATTCTTTTATGTACACTACTTTGAAATGATCCATTGAATCGAAATATCCAGAGCTCGCTGTCGAAAATCAAACTTGTCAGACAAAGACGACGCAGGATCTGCGTCAAAATCTCAAAAAATTTTAATCGGCTACCCGTCGGAACACGCCCATACCCGTACGCGCTGCTATCCACGAGCAGGCGAGACACGTCCGAACACGCCGAAGTCTCGCAAGGAATAAAGGAACTCGCACAGAACATATACAAATGGAACTCGGGTCAATCGGACTGACGCTTAACGCTATACCGCCATAACCATAACCTAGATCACCATAGATGGTATTGCATAGGTCGGATTTGGTTAAGATGTACGACGCATTCGCAAATCTAGTATAGAATTTGGTAAAACTGAAGGAGAGCTCCCTCCTCACCGATTTCGATGAAATTAGGCTTAATCGATTCGTTTTTGCACAAAACGAATGAATCTGGCAGAAAAAAGCCCCGCTCGGCCCCGCGACGCGAGATATTAACTGTTAAAGTTGACGACTATCAGGTTATGAAACCTGTCATACCGACGCGATGTAGCGACTACGGACATGCTCCGCGACCACATGCGCATGCTCAGTGGCCGTGCGCGCATGCAAAAGTGCGCGAATTTGAAACGTATGCAATTATGCATACTTATAATGCATAAATATAAATATGTACTTTCATATCTCAACTATTCTCTGCTTTAACAAATTATTTAACAAATAATTTGTTAAAGCAGAGAATAATTGGTATATGAAAAGTACATATTTATATGTACGATAAATAGTTGGTATATAAATATGTACTTTTCATATACCAACTATTCTCTGCTTTAACAAATTATTTCTGTTTCGTTAACTTCGACGCTTAATATCTGTAGCTGAAATAATTTGTTAAAGCAGAGAATAGTTGATATATGAAAAGTACATATTTATATTTATGCATTATAAGTATGCATACGTTTAAAATTCGCTCACTTTTGCATGCGCGTGCGGCCACTGAGCATGCGCATGTGGTCACAGGGCTGACAGAGCATGCGCATGTGGCCGCGGAGCATGTTCGTGGTCGCTACATCGCGTCGGTATGACAGGTTTCATAACCTGATAGTCGTCAACTTTAACAGTTAATATCTCGCGTCGCGGGGCCGAGCGGGGCTTTTTTCTGCCAGATTCATTCGTTTCGTGCAAAAACGAATCGATTAAGCCTAATTTCATCGAAATCGGTGAGGAGGGAGCTCTCCTTCAGTTTTACCAAAATTAAGAAGTAGTCTACCACGTAAGGCAGTTGGCTCACGATCCAGAGGTCCCGAGTTCGAATCCCACTAAGGTAAGTGTGTTTTTTAAGACATTTAATCAGTTACAAATACTTATTTTCAGATGGAATCATCATAGGCTGCATCTTAAGAAACAAATTTAGTTAAAAAATAGTAATAAAATTTCGAAATAAATATAATTTTTTTTTATATTGGATGTATGTCGGAAATAGGTATGTGTCTGCCGTAGCTAAATAATCATCTAAATCTGACTCAATCGGTTTCAATCGTATTAATACCAACCGATTAAAATTACATCCTTGAATACCAATCCGTTTCAATCGTTTTCAGTCGGTGTAATCGTTATGAATCCGTGATTTCCGGATTAAGAATCCAGATTCGTGCGGATTCAAAATTTTTAATCGGATTCAATCGGTCATTTTTAGCAGGGCAGGCAACCCTGGTGGAAATGATTTTACAATTCTTTACGCGAAAATTATGCGAAAACCACAATTTTTTATAATATAATTACAACTTTATACGCTATTTTTACGTAATTTTAACGTCAAAAGTACGCGATTTGGGCCTTCTACAATTTACTACGTTCTCATAAAAAATAATCGTAGAATGTTGTAGATAGTTGTAAATAGTTGTGATTTTTACAATAATCTACAACTTCTACAATTTACGACGTTCTCATAAAAATGTTCGTAAAAAGTTGTTAAAACTTGTAAAAATTTTATATTACTTTTTACAACTTACTACAATTTACTACAATTTACTACAATTTATCATAAATTTCTACAATTTGTAGAAATTTGTGATTTTTTGTATAAGATTGTAGTTTTTCGTAGAAATACGTAAATTGTTGTAAAATTATTTCCACCAGGGAATAGGCACAGAATTTCCAACGTAACGGAAATTCTGTGTCTATTGCCTGTGTCATCGTCTATTCTGCATAAATACAAGGTTTCTGATTTCTGTTCCCTGTTCTTATTGCCTGTTGCCTAGCATTGTGCAAGGGGCTTTACACATTTGACAGTTCTCCGGACGGTGGATATCATAACCTAGAATTAATACAGACTATGTCAAGACCATCTTGAATTGATTTTGAGTAATATAAGATCTCATAATGGATTTAACAGTTCTACAATTCAAATCTGCGTATAAAAAATTAATGTGCACACGGAATTACAAGACAAATTACTGGCAATTGTATACCATTACAAGATATTACAATATTGCAGGCGTCATCTGAAAAGCCGATTAATGTTATAAATGCAACGACAAACATAGCTTAAGGGGTCGTCTCACTTTGACCGGTTTAAAAATCGATTTTTTTTTTTTACATATTTCGATAGTATATACCCTTGAGAAACTTGTGTGAAATTTTTGTAAAGATCCTAGAAGTATTTGAGATTCTACGAGCCTTTTCTACCTGAGTTCGGAGCGAAATAGTCCATACGCCAGGTCGATTGAGCATTTTTATCCAGGTTGATGGCTAACGTTAATGTTTTTTTATGTTTTTTGGGTCGTAGAACAAGAATCTGTAAATAGTTTTTTCGTAAGTCGATGCAATAAAAAGTTATTAACAATTATTTGTTTAAATTGCCCTAGCGATCAAACTATACATCCTATAAAAAAATGAGCAAGAGAAAATTTGTTCCTTTTTTCACGACAAACAAAATGGCCCAAAAAACATAAAAAACCATTAACTTTAGCCATCAACCTGGATAAAAATGCTTAATCGACCTGGCGTATCGACTAGAAAACGAAGCAGCTGGAACTCTAGATTCGTTTCATCACCCCCCCTGCTTTGGACAAAGAGGTTCAACCGACCAAATCGATAGAATCTGAACTGTTTGAAGAAGCTGAAGGATTGATGTATGGAGCAGGGATTGCAAATTAATTGTAAGTACATTTTTTTCACTGTTTTTCCGTAACAAAAACTTTAAAACGCGTTTATCTCAAAACACGTTTTTCGTGAACTGCGGGCACGATAAAAAAAAAAACTACTTGACGAATCGGTCTGAAATTTGTATGGCTTATTGAAAACACTAATACCTCTAGTATGAACCACGATCAAGTCAAAAATATTGAAATTATCATATTTTAAAAGTCAAAAACATGACGAAAAATTGGCTTTTATGCATGTTTTTTCTTTAAACCTCCACCATTTTTTTATTTTCAAACATAAATTATTTCTGGAGGTTCATACTATAGCGACACTCATACTAATCAAGAATCTTTTTTGTTTTTTTGTTTCAGATGATTCTACAAGCAGTTACAATGCCCGCAGTGGACCAACCTTTTTTTTTTTACTTGTTTGCATTTTTGTATTTTCAATTAAATAAACTTGACTAAAAATTCTACAAAAATAAGTTTTGTTGTTTAAAGCATGCGTAATAAGTACAAAAAACATTCATTCAATTATCTGCATTAGTATTGCCAAAAAAAATTCATAAAAATAGCGAATTTTTCGAGCGTTCAAAGTGAGACGACCCCTTAATGTAATCTAAAATATAATAGTTACATAATTTTAATAATGTATTGTAGATGCTAATAACCCAGTAATAGAATTTTATCAGCGGCACAATACGGAAAAAGAAAGCTAGAATTTTCTTTTGTTTGGATTGTGATTTAGATTGTGTCCTACTGTGGTTTTTCAAGAAGACGAGTCATATGCATTCGATTGAACTTTATATTAGAAATACTTATAACATCTCTAATGTCGGATATTTCAAACTAAATATCACGTAGAAACTGTAGAAAGAAATAAGCTTTATTCATTTATAAATCGACCTAGAAGGAACGCTGCTTATCTCACAATATAAATTGCAATTCTAAACTAGATATAGATAACTAATTATATCAATATTACGAATACATAAATATAAATCTTACTAGTTATACATCATCGAATTAAATTTCGAATTAAGTCTAAATATCCAACTTAAATATTTTACAAAATTACAGATTTATACTTAATAACATCTGACTCTAATTTTACATAATCCATTTACGTAATTATTGAATTTACATAACATCGCATTTATTTGGGATTATTCTATGTATTTCTAAAAAAATAGTATATATACATCAGAGAATGAAAATGATACAATACATAAATATAATCACATATTTGCCAATACCAATGACAAACCTGTTGTCTAAATTAAATCAAAAAGTATATATTTTATTTTCTTCCAGCTCTCGCAATTAAAGTTTATACAGATTTTATGGACTTCTCTATACACATAAAAATTCTGAAATACATTTATAGTAAATTTCAAGCATTTTAATACAAATTTAATCAAATTTTCTCAAAAGTTTGCAATTTAAGAGGGATTTGAAAATTAATAAGATTACGATTGAATATTTCTGCATTACATATAGGCTCCCTAAATAACAAAAGTAAAAATATATATATATAAGCAATGTATATTTATAATTCTAAAAAGGTACTGATCTTAATCAGGTTGAATATCAAAATTGATATTTTTTAAGTAGATTTTGAATACTCAATAGCTTAAAAAATAAATCTAACATTTAAATAAATTTCACATTTTTGTATAAGATTCCAAATATTATGCACACTTTTATAATTTAATTCTCCTAAACAATTTTGATTTAATCTGCTAATGAGAAATTGGTGTTAATTAAAAAAAATTGAGGTTTATCTTTTACACATTTGATAGACTTAACATGTACAACAAAATTGCACACATATAATTATCTAATATAAGTTCTACAACATTTTTCACAGCCAAATTATAAAAATATGATCTGCAAGCTGACGATAATATGTTATCTAACATATACTATGATCACATTATTAACATACATACTTCAAAAAAAAAAGAATTACTGTAAAAAATTTTTAGTTTATTTCATTCCATGACGCTATACTTATATACAATATCTATATATAAAAATACAGGATCATATGTACAACAGTCGTATGTACTTTTGTATATTGTAATGCATTTCTTTTATAACGCATTTTGGTATTTGTTATTATATATTTTTCTGGTCATTATCTACCAACGACACATTCGAATGGGCGTTGTTCTCCTGCGTGACTACACATATCTTGTTGTTGACGCTGCACGTGCTTTCATTTAGCGAATCTTGACTGGAGCAGATGTCACCAACCTCCGACTCTATGGAACTGTTGATTTTTGATATCTGACTAAGATTTGTACTCTGCATCTCTAAATTCGTATATACGAAACATTCTTGACTGCGCTGCGAATCATCCAAGCTTGTCTCCTTCGATAAGTTCTCTCCGGATCTTTCTGTCAAATCGCTATCGGCTAGTTTTAAATTAAATAGGGATTCATTTTCAGGGCCATCAATTTACTATTGTCTTTTGAGTTATCTAATTTCTTGACTAGATCTTTCCAGGGGTCTTCCAGAAAGGAATTTATGTCTACATACGCCGATACATTCACTTGCCTATGCGCTCCTTTGTAACTCTAAAAAAGATGTAAAACAAGATCAAGTAACTTGTGTACTACTAATAATAATGATCATGAAATGCTCCTACACAATATAGAAGAATCTTTGTTGTTCGACACGATCTTTGTCTGCCAAGCACTTACCTTTCTTTTTTTGTCCGTGGAACTGCTTAGGGGAATTCTTGTAGGCGGGGTATTGGTTTATTACAGCTCGATCTTGGCGTGGCGTGATAGTTACCCCTGTAATTGTTATACCATCCACCACCTGGACTGCCGCGTCCACCAGCAGGGCTATATCGATTAGCAGCGTTATACTTCTCGTGCCGCGTCATCGGCATGCTGACGTTCAGAGGGATGAAATTGTCGTCGCAGGGGCTGCGACCCTGCACCACTTACGGAAAACGTTGATAACTGTTACCCTCCGCGGACTGGTAACCTCTATCGTTCGCGTTCTCGTGCGACTTCCAATTGTACGGCGTGTGCCTCGCGCCATACGGCCGACTACCGTGAGTACCATGCACAGCTGGCACAGCATTGTTCAACGGCGATCTCTTCATTTTTCCGGAAAAACGAACGCGTATCAATCTCACGACGCGTAATGCACCTGCCGTTGAGTTGACTGTGGAGCACTGTGGAGTCGGTGGCACAGAACATATACAAATAGAAGCGCAAACGCCCTGTTTAAACAGTGGAATCTAGAGATCCTATAGCACCACCAGTAGCGCAACTCTCTGTCGGCGATGTTAAGGTGCCTTTCATATGCAGCATGCTGCAGCAGCAAATCAGTCACGTGACCAAAATTTAATAACAATAAATATATTTTGATATCTCACTTAATACCATTTTTGGTTATGACAGAGCTATGTGTCCAGATAGGATTATTTTTTTATTAGAAATAATTATGACTGCTTATTGCGACCGAAATCAATAGGTTGCGTGTTTGTTTTCAACTGTGCTGTTTTGCTGTTCGTTCAGTTCACGGTGTATACTAGACCGTGGTTCAGTTGAACTTCACAACGATGAAGCAAAACCTAGTAACAAATTTTCAACCAATAGCAGCAATCTGCTGCGGCAGCACGCTGCGCCATGAAATGGTACCTTTAGCGTGGATGAAAACGAACTGCACATGCGCATGCGAGGTATGTAACCAATCAGAACACCGATAATCTGTCTCAATTCCTCTCACTGTTATAATTTTCTCTCTCTTTCTAATTTATCGTTGCATGTCAGACGCGCGCGTTTGAAAAAAGCACGTATTTGATTGAGATAATGTATGGAGACGCGTTTGACGTGCGTTATAACTCGCGGAAACGCATGCATAAACAACAAGGGTTACATTTGAGATAGAAATAAAACATGATGTACAGTCGCGGTCATTGATGCCTGGACACCGGCGTTCGAAAACTCACTCTTCGTCTCTTTCTAACTGTCTCCCTTAAAAAGAGACGAAGAGTGAGTTTCCGAACTCCGGTGTCCAGGCATCAATGACCGCGACTGTACAACCAGACGCGCGCTATATATTTATTTATTGGCACTATATATATTTTAAATACAATTACTCTCACGTAATATTATTTATATAATCTTGTGTGTTATTAAATGCAGAAGGCAATTTTAAAAGAAAAGGAACAAAATGAAATGGAAATGGAATGTAATAAGTTGTAAGTTTAAATAAAAATCTACAGACTGATTATAAAAAACTGTATAAAAGAAATAATATTATAAAAATACATATGTATGTATATAATGTAAATACAAAAACGTACGGCTTAGCAATGTGGACGTCTTTATCACATTTTGGCATCTGCTCTGTAGGCAGGAATGATTTCGACTGTAAGTCACTGAAACATACCATTTTAGTGTAATATTACTTTTCATTGCTAAATAAAAAATGTCTAAAAAAAGTTAATTATAAGAACAAAATACTATCTATAACAGAAGATAGATACATTTTCAGATATTTATAAGTACCTATTTGTTTCCTCTTGTTGTAAAATACATAGACTTATATAGATAGACCGGCCCCTGCCGTAAGAGCAGGCGTCGGAAGACCTACGGTGCAAACATAGCCGTGGGTATGGTCCTCTCTCTTTCTACTGATCGCTTGGTGGGGATAGAAGTCTAGCCCGGTTATTCCCTACTAGTCCCCACTAGTCTAGACTTCTATCCCCACCAAGCGATCAGTAGAAAGAGAGAGGACCATACCCACGGCTATGTCTGCACCGTAGGTCTTCCGACGCGTGCTCTTACGGCAGGGGGCCGGTCTATCTATATAAGTCTATGGTAAAATATAAATATTTTCTTCTTCAGGTAGCTCTTCATCCATCTTCTCATTTTCTGATGTTGTAATACATGCATTGCTATAAATTATATACAATATCATTAATTAATATGTATATTATCAAAAATATTATTTAATATTGTTTAATATACAATATACTATTGAATATAAAAAACCACATTATTAGAATAGAAAAGAATGTACATTATAAAATGTGTATGGGCTTACTTTCTTCCAAAAAATATTGTTGGTACAGCATCTGAATGAAGATGAGCTCTATTCTTACTTATCTTGTACCACTTTTCTTCAAAATATAAATGGCACAATCGGTAATTGCGATGATGGGCATATTCTGCACCCATTGCTTCCAAATCCAATCTTTTACACGCACGTATCCATTGCAACCATCTGTAAATATTATTCCAATTTGTAATTGTAAAGAAATATTGTAATAATATACACATATGCGTGCACATATAATATACATACATTTAGAAATATCAAAATAGTATATCATAATATGTAAATTCATACGTGTTTAAAAAAATAATAATTAATAAATGAAATAAAATTATTATACCTTTCATGTTCCTTTGGAAACCGAAAAAAATGTCGTTTTTCCACAATATTTTTATTGCATTCCCTAACAACACACCACGCGTTTGACTGATGGGCTAACATCTCTTTCTTCCAGATTTTTCCTCAAGATTTCTTCACAAATACCTGCAACAAAGCTAAGATCAAAGTGCTTTTCCTTTCAGAGAATCGAGAATCTGTACAATTTTTATCAAATTAATTTCTATCACTTACCTCACAAATTCTATGAGATGTGGGTCGCCAATCGGAGCTTTTTCCAAGAGCTGCTATCCATTTTTTTCGTAAATCTTCGTTAGATAGAAAACGAAATACCAAGCAATAACCTTTATTACTGTTGTTAGTACAGCGATTTGCAGCACAAAAGGTTAGCATAGCGAGTCTAAATTCTGTGCAAAAAATGTGCAATAATTAATGCAAAGCATTTAATAATGCAATAAAAATAATTCATTAAATAAAAGCCTATAAATAATAAAAAGACGTCAGAGTAAAATGTACTAACCTCCACAAGAGGACAACGAAACACATGTCACACACGTTATCGCTATGTATAATTCAATATGGCAGCAGGTATGTACATGAGCACATTTCACCCCGACCATTCAACGTAATCTCACGATCACGTGATCATTGCCTGCATTCAGGCGACAGAGCTGCTTAGTAGCAATCAAACGTGATTGGTTCCTACTTTTAGAACCAACAAATCAACGTAGAGTGTTGACAAGACGAACTCAACAGTTGTGTTCCGCTGAATGCAGCCATTGGCGAATCAAGAGACACGGTAGTGTCTCGCGCCAAGTACGCGCGGAGCGAGACAGCCGTGGCTCTATATACGCGACGCGACGAGTTGCGAGTACCCGAGATTTTTAGATCTCGATAACCAGTGAACGGATCAAGTTCTAACTAGGCTTATCGTAAAGCTTGGACTAAGTTTATATAAGAAAAGTGTTTTTATTTTTCCGCTACGTGCCCTACGAGCGGAGATATTACGATGCATAGGATAAAGTGTGAAATTTTCAATTAAGATACGTCATCGTCGTCCCAGATCGTGACTTTCATCACATTCTCGCCACGGCGCGGCGGCGCTACTGGGGGGTTTGATTTTCTTGTGGCGTTCATACCCTTGCCGTTATGCGGCGCTCTAGTCTCTACGCGTAGAGATGCGTTAGTTCGATCGATCGATCATATGTGAGGTGACAGGAGTAAACATAACCGTAAAGTGGCCGACACACGTCGCGAGTCCGGTTCGGCTCGGTTTCTACTCGTTCGTGGGTGGGATGTCACGGGCCGGGTTCGGCGTCCGACGAGCTAAATTTCGAGACTATTCGGGAGTGTGTGTGTGTTTGAAACTTAGCGCGCGTTCAACAGCCGCCCGGGTAGCGACAGCGACGCAAGAGCGATACGAGGGGCGGGGCGACCGATCGTCTTTTGGTTTTTTGCCGGTTGCTTGCGACGCGAGACTCGCAGCGACGAGCTCGGCTGCGGATTGTGTCGGGAAATGCGGAAGCGAGAGCACGCTTTTGACCGATGATCGTTTTCATTCCGATTGCTTGTACAATTGCGTTTCTGTATTTGAGATACATAACATCGTGGTCTACCGTTCGAGTGTCGGAACCGAGCATAGAGTAACCGGATCGTGATCGGGTGGTGACATTTATTCGGCATTAATCATAATAGCTTCGAGGCTCACGAAACGGTGAACATTCTTTGTCACGCACGGGCCAGCGAGGCCTCGGTGGTTTTCTCCCCGCGATTGCGGACCGAGGAGGGAGTGCGCGCGTTGTATCTCAATGTGACCGAGAGACAAACGGTTCAGTGCCATTACATCGGCATCTCACAACGACGCTGCGCCACGCTGTTCCTGGCTCGAGATTCAATCGAGGAGACCATCCCGAGAGGTCCTGGGCTACGCCTGACGACGTTATCGTCCACCAGATTAATCGACAATGCTAAGTACCCTAATCATTACTTCTTTCCGATCGATCGGATAACGCGTGTGCCACGCTCCTACATGCTCTTTCGAGTTAATCCGACGGAATTCGGATAAGTCTGTTATGCGACAGACACATTCTCAATTCAGTGCCGTGCGTTAATGAGCCCCGTTAGTGCTACCCGTGTCCTTGTGCGAAAGGATAATTTGCCCGCGAAAATGAGGAAGCACGTGCGCTCACCGTAACAAAAGCCACGGCTCACCAGACATTCCTCGAAATCCGGGAGTTTCCATTGCGCACCGTTCGACAGGTGTAACCTTGCGACGAATCGCCCATTGTTTCGCATACGTATTCATATTGCGTTAATCCGACACATCGAGTCTTTAATAACATCACGGTGTAACTTATTCGACAAGTGCGATTGTGTGATTTCCTACGCGAGTGAGAGATTAATGCGTGCTACCGGACGCGATCTCCTTAGACTTGCAGTGCGTTCATTCGAGTTCTCGTATTGTTTGACAAATCAGTCGATGGCTCATAATCTCCATCCTCTGATAAATGTTTTTATTGCGTGGCACGACGTGATAGTGCTTATATTCCCTACTTGCGATTTATTATATCTTACTCATTTCATTGCTTCATTACTGTTATATTATTTGCGCTGTGTTCTTATTAGCTTTAGGTGTGTTACAATTCATGCATACTCGCTGGCATTCTCTCGTGCACATCACTTGAGTTATAGTTTAATATTTACGTAGCAGTACAATTCTCTCTTTTCTGTCACATGTCAATACTGTGGTCGAGACACGATATTTCGACAAGCTGCTACGCGAGACATTCTCATTTAATAAGATTTTAGTATCTAGTGCGTTATTCTAATCATTATATTAATAGATTTTCTTTCAGTTATTACATTAATTGGTATATCTATCGTTTCTATGTATATTTTAATTCAGGCATTACTGTCTTTATCATTTCTATCGTTATTATGTCCATTAATTGCAACACACAATGCGTTTTATGTACGTGCAGAACATATATGAATCTTTATATGCTTGATGATATTTTTGTGCAACAATATATTTTGCTCTATTAACCTATCAGGAAGAGTTGTTAGTTTCAATTGGCTGAGATAACTAAATCCCTGTGGTCTGTTCACCTCAACATAGAACTGTCGAGTCACTTTTCATACTGTTTTTAAACATTTTGGTCCTTCGAGCCGGATACGGTGCGCGGCTGCAGGATGAGGCTCAGCCACATTGAGGGTTATTTAGAGCAGCAGCTCACCCTGATGGGCGTGATTGCTGATACGGTGGACAGCTTAATTAATATCGGCCGGTCAAATATTACACCGCAGATGGTGCACACGCGTATTACAGATCTCAAAGATAATTGGAATCAATTCGATATTCGACACCAAGCCATCGGTGTGGCTATGCGCGCGTTAAATTCAGAGGATACTTCACGATTGCTCAATAACGCATATTTTGTGGAAGGGTTTTATTCATTGACGCACCAATGCTATCTCGAGGAAATCAATAAGTTGAATTTGCTTCTTGTCCCGGAACAAGAGCGAATAACGCCAGCGTCTACGACGCAACCTATTGCAAACAATCCGACGATCTACCACCATGCACGATTGCCGCAGATAGATTTACCTAAATTTGACGGATCTCAAACTGACTGGCTTTCCTTTAAGGATATGTTCAATTCGCTTGTGATAACGAACCCTGCTCTTACATCCGTCGAAAGATTGCAGTATCTGAAGACGAGTTTGACAGGATCAGCTGCACTGTTACTTAAGAACACAAAACTCACATCCGATAATTTTCAAAAGGCATGGGTTGCCTTAATATCCTTTTACGAAAACACAAGGTTACTTGTTAATGAGGCGCTTCAATCGCTATTTACTCTGAAACGCATGACTAAAGAATCTTCAACTGAAATGGAGCAGCTATACACTAACGTCATGCAAATCTACCGAACTCTCGAGACGCTCCAACGCCCCGTACAACATTGGGACGACATCCTGGTGTTTAATACTGCTCAACGCCTGGATTCGGAGTCGGTTAAGGCCTGGGAAAACCATTTAGGTTCAGCTACGCATCCCCCCACGTGGAATCAGTTTACCACCTTCTTGTTCAATCGCTTACGCTCTCTCCAAGCTTTTGAAGAATGCCGAACGGGCAAATCAGCACCCCGCTCACAACAACCTTCCGCTAAATCCCATTTTCAGGGGAAAATCGCAAGACGATAAAGCGGATAAGCCAAATACATGCGTGATTTGTTCAGCGAAACATTATCTAGCTCACTGCCCGCAGTACACCGCTAAAACAGTCCAGCAGCGTATGGCCCTAATTGCAAAACACAGATTGTGTTTCAATTGCCTCGGTTTACATCGAGCTTTGGCATGTCGCGTTACTAAACGCTGCTGAAAGTGTGGGAGCAAACACCACACCACCATTCATCAACCTAACAAAAAATATAGTAAATCTGATTCGACTTCCACCAAGTGCGACACCACGGCGGACTCAACGTCTACTATTAAGAATGAGCAACCGGCACATTCAACTTCTACTGCTACAAACGCAAAAGCCGTACATTATGCTTCAACATCACGAGTCACCGCGTGCGTGTTGTTAGCGACCGCACAGATTTTAATTGAAGATCCCCGAGGGGAAGTTACTAAGGCTCGCGCGTTAATTGATCAAGGGTCTGAGGTGTCATTAGTCACTGAACGACTTGTACAACGGCTGCTTCTTCCGAGGAAACATTCGCTCACTCCGTTGATTGGAGTAGGGGCACAGAAGACACGTAGAACACGAGGAGTTGTCACGTTAAAATTGAAGCCACATTTCAAGAGCGAGTTCGAAAGTTCTATCAATGCTCTTATCTTACCTAAACTTACAACTTCATTGCCTTCCGTACGTTGTGATGTCTCATCGTGGAATCATTTGAAAGGATTACTTTACGCGGACCCGGAATTTACAATTCCAGGTTCCATTGACGTCATACTTGGGGCAGACGTTTTACTGCAAGATAATCGAGGACGGAATTGTTAAAGGAGCGGTGGATTCTCTAATCGCGCAATGTACAAAACTTGGCTGGATCGTTTCTGGTCCAGTAGGAAACGATCAGGCATCTCTTCCTGTTCAAAGTCACCACGTCTCAATTGATAAAGAGCTCTACGAGTTGATCCAACGACTTTGGGAACTGGAGAAAGTTCCGTCCGCTAATAATTCATCTCTATCAGCCGAGGATCAGCAATGCGAACTTCACTTCCAAACAACGCACATTTGCGATGAGAATGGACGTTATCAGGTTCGTCTCCTTTCAAACAATCAGCGGATAAATTAGGCGATTCTTATGAGAAAGCTGTTCAAGTATTGAATAGCCTGACTAAACGATTGACATCCGATCCTACGTTATGCGGAAGCATATCATGGATTTATGAATGAATATGAAGAGCTGCAGCATATGACGCTAGTCTCAGACTCCACTCCGGAACCTTCACAAGTGTACTATTTACCACATCAAGGGGTACTGCGTGAGAATGATGTGAACAGAATCCGAGTAGTCTTTAATGGTTCGAGCATCACGACAACAGGATACTCGTTGAATGAGCTACTACATACGGGAGCCAAGCTTCAAATTAACGGTTTTGATGTTCTGATCTGGCTTCGCCGATTTCCATATGTCTTTTCGACAGACATGGTGAAGATGTATCGGCAGATAATGTTACACCCCGCTGATCGGGATCTTCAAAGAATGCTGTGGATTCTTCAATCCAAAGGCATCATTTTCATTCGCGATCTTTAAGCTAAACACCGTCACGTATGGGTTGGTCTGCGCGCCGTACTTAGCACTTCGGACATTGCTGCAACTGATCAAGGATGAAGGTATCCATTACCTTCTTGCCGTCCCCTTTTAAAGAAAGGCCTTACGTTGGACGAACGTTAATGGGAAACCAGTGTTGGTTTATTCGAGAATACCCCTTGCAGGGGTTGAGGCTTGATACGGGCCTCATCAGGTGAATCACGCTTTTCGCAAATGCGTAAGATTCACATCGCCTCTCGTCCGATACTCGGATAAGCGTCACAACGCCCCTGTATGCTCTTACGAGCTAATCCGATACATCGGATAATTGTCTCTCACGACACATGCTTTATGAAAGTCAAGTAATCGATCGTTAAATTCGGAGATTCTCGGACAAACGGCTGTTCACGTGATGACACGCCTTTCCACACGATTAACATTAAGCTCATAAGTACGTATCAATTACGTTAAGTTGATGGCAGTATCATGGAGGTTTTTTAAAGTATGATTATCCTTTTATTGGCTACGGTCATTATAACTGCGAAAGTGATTATCCAGGAATGGTGGACGTTAAAACTAGGCTGGGACGATCCGTTACCTGAGGCTGCATCTCGCAAATGGAGCAAATTCATAGGTCAACTATAAGATAAACCTGACATGGCGATCCCTCGATGGATCAGTGTTAAATCAGATCATCAAACTTAAATACATGGGTTCTGCGACGCCTCCCAACAGGCCATTGTGGCAGCTGTTTACGTACGATCCACCGACAGCACCGGAATTACGAAGGTCACTCTGCTGTGTGCGAAACAAA